>BLKR01004714.1:27500-99850 GCA_011170035.1 Teleogryllus occipitalis
TTAATTGTCTGTAGATAAAAACTAATTTAGCAGCAATTCCGCCCTAACACGCACTGGCCTAACTTTGAGAAAAACCCATTTAAAGCTTGAACTGTGTCCATAATTCTAGATTTGAATTAAAATGTTTGCGAAAGCTACTTAAAGTACATCTTGAAGAGGACTATTAATAAGAATGAAATTTAATTAATACTCATTTAATGAACAAAATTAATATTGTTAAAACTAATAAAAACAGTTGTTAATTTTATTAGTTTTAATAAAATTACCCTTTTTCTTTTTGTGTATATTGATAAAATTTCATTTAAAGTGGAAGCATACTTCCCACTGACTGTTAAAGGGTTTGGGTCAGTGTAACAACTATTACAGTAAAACCCCTCTTTTACACTTTTCATGGGACCACAGGAAAAATGGTGTAAATTGCGGGAAATGTAAATAAGGGAAAATGATTTTTTTCTCTTCAAAACTATAAATAAATTGTTTTTAAATACTAAAAAACCAATAAGAATGATAATATTCGGTATTATTCACAAATAAGATTATAAAGACAAAAAAAAAAAATCAGATATTTTGGTTTGTTTTCTTCTTTTAGCTTGGATTGATTGAATTTGAGACACTAGTTCATACACTTTATCAAAAGTAGTATCACCACCATCTGCAGCAGAGAGGTATTTTTTTAATGTTTCTAGGGCTGCAAATGCTTGTGCACTTGTGGGAGGAGGCTGATCATCATCGTCACTGTCATCTTCACTTCCATCAGCATCTTCACCAACAGCATTATTTTGAAGATAATCTTGAACAATATCTTCTAATGATGATTGTTCATCAGCAGTACGAACATCATTGTCCACAAATACAAATTCTTCAAATGAAGTTTGAGACAATACTTGTCCAGCCCTCACACTCAAAATCAGAAGCACCTTCCACGGCCTCTTCTGTATCTGCCAGGAAGCCAGCTTTCTTAAAACAGTTAGCAATAGTAGACTGCTTTACTTCCCTCCATGATTTTGCAATAAAATGCAAGGCATCTAATATCAAAATCTTCATTTCTGCTGCATCCTTACCACATTCAATGTACCTTAAATATTTCTGGACTAAATTTCTACAATAGTGCACATTGAAATTATTAATGATGCCCAAATCCAAAGGCTGCAATACACTTGTGCATTTGGCTGGGAAAAACTCCATTCTTATGTTTTTTAAATTCAACGTTTTGGGATGTGCTAGGCATTGATCTATAAATAGAAGGAGTTTTCTATTTTGTGCTCCCATTTTAGCATCAAGAGCATGAACTTCATCTTCACTTGAGTCATCCATGCTTTTTTGTTTGAGGCGTACGATGTTGGCAATGTTCTCATGTTTTTAAAGCAACGTGGCTTTTTGCTTTGCCAATAACAAACTAACGTAAGGTTTCCGTTCCATCTGAGTTTGTCCCCAACATTACCGTGAGGCGAACTTTACTATGTTTTACTATGTTTACCAACTGCTTCGCCAACACAACACGTGGTCCTGGAAAAGCGTCCACTTTCTTCAAAATCTCCATTTTCTGTTCAATAGAAAAACTTCTTCTTTCTTCTCCATTGTACTCCACTTCAACGGCTCGAAGTTTTCGCACAATTCCACCCCGCAATTTACTTAAAATCACTATCACTTTCGCACTATCACAAGCCACAATGAACGCAGTACTGATACTGAATGGCCTAAGTCTCCCTCAGACCGACGCGACGTGAAAAAAACCCGCTCCTTGCGAGACCGGAAATCGGAAAAACGGCTTGTGTTGTGGCAAAGCAAACTGTTGTATATTGCGGGAAAACTGAAATTATACTAACGTAAATGGGGGGTATTTATAACATTATGAATATACGAAAACTGATGGGCCCGACAAGAAATGTTGTAAATGCCGGGAAAACGTAAATTGCGGGAACGTAAAAGCGGGGTTTTACTGTATACTCATATTTTTTTATAACAGGGCAACTATTAAGTGGAATTTAATATTTCAAAAACTGTCTAACATTGTTAAAAGCTTTTTGATGAAGTCAGTTCTTTTCAACAATAAGTGTTTTTTGATTAGGGCAGTATTGAACAACAACAACAACAACAACAACAACAACAACAACAACAACAACAACAAAAAGAAGGTAAAATTTCTTTGAAGTATTTTTTTAAATCATACTAATAGATGGTGCCATTAGCTTATTCAGTAATGTAGACTCAAGATAAGTGTTTTAAGGGCACGAAACTGTAAGCAACTCAAATTTAAAGCTTTAAAGAAAGGGTTAGGGCAGTATTTATATATGTATATATTTTTAATATAGTATGTAGTTGTATGTATATAGTAAATTTATTTTTTTAATAAAATTACAATAATTTAATGATAAATTAAAAAATCAATGTATTTCGAAACTTTTCTGCTTTTAAAGTAACTAAGGATAAATAAATCACTTAACAATTTTGGTTTAAAGAAAAAACATCTAATACTATATACCTGATTTACTATAAACCTGATTTAAATTTAAAAAAAACAGTTTAAATTTAAAAAGTGAATGAAATGTAAAAAATGCTATTTAAATTTAAAAAATATGATTTTTTTATTTTTCTAAAAAAAAAACCTTATTTTTTCCAGCTCCAGTTATATGTAGGTAATAGTTTGTGATAAAACTAAAAATGATGAAAAAATCCTTTTCCAAATCGAATACAGATTTTTTTTTTCTTTTACAAATTTAAGTTTAAATCCCTGGATTTCAAGGTTTTCCACTTCACTGACCATCCCTTAAGTAAAGAACAATTGGATATTACTTCAGAAAAGGAAGTTTTTTGAGAAAATCAGATTTCAACTCTATCTGCATTAACATTGATGAACTTTTAAGACAGGTAATGTTACAAATGCACAAATACAGGAGCGAGCTTGGTTCGAATCCTGTGTGGGCATGGTTGTTTATGTAATGGACTTTCCCACCTACCATAATTCACCTTTCCTGTCCTATCCCTTCGTTACTGGCCTGAGTTCTACAGGAGCATGCATTTGAGGCATGCTACAGTAGCACGACTGCCACACTCCCTGAGCCATCTCCTCCCAGTTGCTATCAGTGGGGTTAGTTCTTACAATGTAAAGCACATTACAATTGCACCACTGGGCAAAAGAGCCACAACAGATTTATTCTGTGAATATAGTCTGATTTCCATCCGTTAATTCATGGTTAGCATAATAGGTTTACAGGCTTCACTAGGTGGGGTCACAAGTACACTTATAAATAGGAGCCTGCAAGCTGCATCGATGTGAAGTACGGGAATTGGGCATATCTTGGGACCTAGGAAAATGTGCTAGTCTCGGACAGACAGGATGGGTCATCTACAGGGATGTGTGTAAATGTCAGAAATGTCTTTCACTTCACTGACTCCACCATCAATATTACTAACAAATTCTAGATTATTTCTTACCTCTTCACAAATTTGAGACAGTAACTTCTCCTCACCACTCTGCAATCGCGTTCTCACAAAATTCACAACCTCTTGGCTTGTCATGGAATTCCAAATACCATCACAAGCAAGAACCATGAACTCATCTTTTTCAGTATCAATAGAAAGTGTTCGAACATCAGGAAGGGCAGTTATCATTTGCTCCTCAGGGGGTAAATTTTCTGTCTGCTTGTAAGCATGATCACCTAAAAAAGAGAAAATAACACTATTCAATATTATTTGTACAGTGAATATTTTATTATAAAGTAAGGAACTGGGAAAAGAGCTACGAAAATCAGAGTTACAAAAATTGATGAATAAATGTTTTTTAAAAACTAACTTTAGGAGGTTATAGTACCAAACTATATTTCCCTAAAAATGGCTTCATATTCTTTGTTTGAACTTTTTGCAGAGTGTAAATCACTAAATCAACTGAACAAAGCACCGTTTGCATTAAAACTTTTGATTTCTCTAAAATTACAAATGTGATCTTTTGAAATATCTTCCAAGCCATTTTCAAATTCCAAAAAGTTTTGTAGTGTAAATGACAACACAATTGCACATTTACAGGAACATTCAATTATTTTCACAAAAACCTCTCCAAATTTTAACTGGAAAATTTTCATACTCTTCTTTATTCTGAAAGTCTAAACTATTTGGGGTCCACAGAAATGGAGAAAATAGGCATTTTTTGATAAACACAATTTTCACAATATAAATTTTAAAGAAAACAATGTAAACAACTGCATTCATTGAAACAATCTGCAAATACAATATTCTACATTTTCTGTACAAGTTGTTAATTTTGAGAAATTTGTTCGTTACTAAGATAGGTTGATAATTTTTAAAGCTGCAGTAACTTTGTTAACATTATTGCTAAGGCAATGAACAGTCAAATACAATGACATACAAAGATTTAATGTTATAAGCCGTGTACGGCAATGCTGTAGGCACCCAAAAGGCCATATGTGCATAAAAATGTTAATTTCACAAATATTATTGTACATAACCACAACACATTTACAAATAGTATGCTCAATTTAGCTAGTCTGGTACCACAGGGGTTTCGGGTAGGTGTACCCAAGTATGCAGATACTAAGGCACCGGGTTTACTCAGCTAAGGCATGAACATTATCGGTTGTGTTTGTGTTGCGGAGAACAGTCAACTCCGGTTATAGGGAACGTCTGGGGGACTAACATTTGGGTTCACTATATCCGATGATGTCAAAATTACATAGAATATCTCCATAACAATTGATCTTTGCAGCAAAACACACAATAGCACAAACTGAAAAATTCAGTATCTTTATTTGTCTTTAAAAAATCAATTATTTTCAATTGTGCGCTTCATACTTTTTCATTAGAAATTTATCTAGATCCTTCTCCTGAGTTTGTGGTATCCATACTTGATTCTGCATTGTCCTTAGTGTCTAAGAATCGTAACGCAGTCTTGAGACCCTTCAATGCCTCTTGCACTGTTGGAAAACCGTCCCACTCGCTGAAAGCTCTTTTACTCGCCTAAAAACACAAGAGATGCTTTTGGTGGCGGGATGGCACAAGCGACTAATGAAACCAATTGCTTTTCCGCACATCACAGCAGATATTGCCAGCCTGTGGCAGCCGCGTGATTCCTGTCCCCTACGTAATACTCAACGCGCTTTGTCCTATGGAATAACAAGTGACATTAAGATTGAAATTGAAGCAAGTAATTGCGCTTCGCCGCCACTGCCAGTCCACGCAATACACAGCCTTTGTATCCACAGTGAAATAAAGGGGCATTAGGTCATCAGTAAGGTGCCCATTCTAGGTACGCTACCTTCACCTCAGGGGAGACTTCTTTGATTATGACCTTGGCTGATATTTTTTTCAAGCTTTCTAGTGTTGGAATTTGTGGCACTGATGCCATAGATTCTTTTCCAGGAGGGAATTAATTTCCAGGACATTGAATTTCTTATGTTCACTATAGCGAAGTTTCAGATTCGCTATAAATGAATCTTCTTATGCTTATTTGTAAAGTAAGTGAAACGGACCAGTGACTTAAGTTCCCTATAACCGGAGTCGACTGTATTTGTGTTATCATACTAATCCTTCTGCAATTCCTTTTCCTGAATGGTAACTGTAGTGAGATATCTGTGCAATCTGTCTGTGGTGTGTAATTTAGGAACTGGCACCCTACACCCAATGTTCTAGCCCCAGGAAGTGGCCACAAGCCACCAAGGGCATATAAGAAACAGTACATTTCTAAGATTCAAGGGCTTCCTGTGCGTTTTGTACGGGGAGCATAATGGATCTCTTCACTGGGAATTTTCCAACGGGAGTTACCATATAAGGTCCTCAGGAGTTGATAAAATGGCTGCTGCAAAATTGAAAAGGTAGTGAGGACTCAAAAGATAGGGGAACTATCTAGTACAAGAAAGTGTGTCATTTTGTAACGCCACTAATTTTCGTTCCTGTTTCATTGACAACACTGCATGCAAAAAATGAACTTAGGTTGAGTAGAAAATGTTTGGCAACCCTCTAAACCAGACAATTTAGTATGTAACCATCTAAAGATGGATTCTTCTGCATCAGATAGTCATGCAATGTAACCAGCATTCAGATAATTTATAATAAATAAAAAGGTCTTATATTCTGACATATAGCAATTTTCTAAAAAATTAAGTTTCTTATTTACCGATTGCTCGAGATAAATTAAGTCCCCCATTCACTCTTCCTTCACACGAGACAAATCCTCCAGCCGCAACAATTCGTTCAATCTCAATATCATCTTCAGGTTTGTGATCCAAACTCATATCCAGAGCCTCTCCAGCACGACTAACAATACATCGTGAATCACCAGCATTAGCAACGTACAGATCACGCCCGTGAAGCAATGCAACTACAGCTGTGCATCCACTCTCCACACCAGGCTGTTCAAAATTCTTTAATAAATAAAATATAAATTTCAGTTAAAAATGTTTGTAAACACATTTGTACACACATAGCACTGAAATAAACATTAATAAAAAAATTACCCCTTTTGCTATCTTCGGAAGGTCTTCTTCTTCATATTCTTCCTCCTCTTCCTCTTCTTCCCCATCTTCCTCCTCTTCATCCTCCTCCTCCCCCTCTTCTTCATCTTCCCCTTCAGCTTCTGCTTCTTCCTTATCTTCATCTTCACTACTACTTCTGCAAATAGCAAAAATTAATTATCAATGACAGCCACTTAATACATATTTTCAGTACGAAATAAATATATGTAGCAACAAATATTCTGCTTTACAAACATTGGTACCTTTCTTCTGCTCCTTGGAAAGATTCATCTCCTTCATCATCTGATTCACTATCTGCACTATCTTGAGCAGAGAGGAAAGAGCGGAACAGGATAGCCATGTTTCTTTGACGAGCAGATGTTCTTTTGGGTTTTTCAGACTTTTTTATTATTGCCTTTCCTTTCCCTTTTCGAGATTTGGTTGTTTCTTTTTCATTCTCATCATCATCCTCAGTTTCTTCTTCTGCAACGTCTCCATTTTCATGAGGTTCATTTTCTGATTCTTTTTTCAGATCTTTTGGATCAACATCTCCATTTACTTCCAGTTTCTTAATAGGTGACTTCTTCTCCTTTTTCCCCTCATTTGTTTCTTGTTTGCAACTTTCCTCCTCTTCTTTCAAATGATTATCTGTTTGCTTTTCCTCCACTTTAGGCTCATCTTTCAATTCTTTTTCCTCTTCTTTTCCACTCTCACTTTTTACGTCTTTACTTACAATATCTTCACTATTGTCCTTACTTTTCTGAGGTGTCTTTTTGCTGCTTGAGTCTTCACTCTTCTCTGTAGAACAGCCACTGCTGGAGACGGGATCTTTTCGAGAGGGCTCATCACCGTTAGTCTCTTTACTGCTGTCATCAGGTGCCTTTTCGCCATTTGAGTCTTCACTTGGGTCCAGTACTTTTTCTTTCCCTTCACTTTTACTTTGTTTCAACTCTTCTTCCTCTTTCTCAGCACTTTCACAGCTACTTTCTTCAACAGGCTCCACTCCCCCACTGCTGGTACTACTGCTACTGCTGCTGCTCCCAGCCTTAGAGGAACCTGCCTCTTCAGCAAACTTGGTCTTACTAGACTGTTTGGCAACTAGGTACGGAGATGGAGGTGTCCCTCCTTTGAGCTTCTTCAATGCTGGATTAAGACCATCTGTCTGATACTTTGCCATCACCTCTTCAAGAGGCATTTGAGCCTCTTCATACAGATTTCGAATGTTTTCTTCATCTTCTGCAAAGTAAACAACACAAAATTTATCAAGCACTTGTATTCATAAGAAATAATATTTACTGAAGATAAAGAGATAAAAAAAATTTGGGAGGAATAAACACAAGCAACTAATCCTTGCATCTACAGAACAATTCAGATGTATCTGTCACATTGCCTAGTGCACCTTGTTTCATTATTTCCTAATTAAATGGTAAATCTTTATTTACTTCTATTCTCAGAAAACATTAACAATCAATTTTCTGGGCAAAATGCTAGTAAACAAAAATTTTAACATTTCTAAGCAAAAAAACTCAAATCAAACTTATTTGTGAATTTTTTATTAATTTACTTTTTTCCCAAAAAATTTCATGAATATTGACACCCACTCTACTTCTCTTACTTCAATTTGTGGAGGAACCTTTGTATTCTGAATTTGAAAATGTCACTCTTTTGAATTTGAGAAAAGACTTAAAATTATACTTTTCCATCAACTGACATAAGTGACCTACAGAAATGACATGGGATTAGAAATTCACAGAGATTATCTGATCTTAACCGTTTGCGATTCCAATTCTGTAGGTCTCGCTAGCCCATCAGCTTTATCTCTCTTTCTCCTACTGACACACTACCATGGTGCTTGCATCATATTGGCGATTTCGAGTGTCTCAAAAGAAGCATTATAGTTAAGAAAGATTGAAATCAAGTTTGGTTCTCATTGTTGTAGCATTATTCGCACTTGCCTTTTGGTAAAAAATAAATACCCGTGTACATCAGAGCCATTCCATAAAGCAGTCAGTAAGAAACTGAATGGAATCAAGAACCGAATTGGGACATGTAGCGGTGTGTAGCGATTACATAGATATACAAAATAGATATTCAACTTCTGGGGTACCATCCTGCACACTTTTCTGATAAATCATAAACATAAAGATTGTACATTTTCACCAACATGTAGTTAGCAAGAAATATTTTTTGGCTTATACGTGTTTACAATCCTTCAATAAAATCCACTATTTTGAAAAAGCTGGGCATAGTTAGTTGAAAATGCTGGGAAAACTGACTAAGCAACATGTTATTTTAAGACACTTTTCATTTCATGGTAGGTATTTATCATCTAAAGTATTTGTACTTGACAGCAGATCCTCGATTTCCTGCACAACTACCATTCAATTTACTAATTCATTACTTTTATTTACATCCATTTTGTTCATAATCTTAAAAACGGTCTGGTGTACAGGGCTGCTCTGACCAGCTTGTTAGTGCAGATTAGATCATTCCTAGTACCACCTTGTTCAGAACTATTCTCCGAAAAGAACCTACACCTCTTTATATTGGTGCACCCTACCAGCCAAATGGAATATTACATTGTCCGATTGCCTTTCTTTTTACTACACATATGAGAAAGTTTTTTTGTGTATATTTGTATGTGTGTGTGTGTATACACACACACTATACATTTAACAACTACCCAGCAACACTTCTATTTATACACTTGATAAACTTCACACTTCAGCTGCTTTTACCTGATCCTGAATTTTGATTCTCACTTTCTTCTACTTCATCATCAGCACTCTTCACTATGTTGTTCAACACTTTCACAACTTTTGGATCTACTAGAGTGGCATCAAAGCCCAAGAAAGCTTCTTTGAGAGCCTTAGTATACTCTCCGCTCTTGTACGAAACACAGTCCTTCAAATACTGTGGTAAATTTTCAGAACAATACTGGGCAACCTCATGACCTCCATGTCCATCGTATACAGCAAATAAAGATGTGTTCTCATCAAATTCTATTATACAATTGTGAGAATCCTGCAAAAGAAAACATGTTAACACACATTTTAAAAATATTACCATATATTATTTTTTATTTTATAAGAATAAAACAATACCAATATGAAATTCAATCATTACAGTATTGACAATTTTTAAATAACAAATAACGTTTTAATTAAAACTTGAAAATCCTTTTCAAAATTCTGAAATGATTTTTGATTGTGGAGCCACTTGAATAAACATAGCCTTATTCATAACCTTATAAACTGAAAAGAAGAACAAATCAACCTTAAAAATTAGTGTATTTAACAAACTCAAATTTAAGCAAAAGATGTCTTCTACTTTAACTGCACAAAATCAGTGCCCAGAAACTTTAAAGCAGTTACATCTTCTGTTGAAAGAAACAATACATGTTCAAGTATCTCTAAAAAGAGAGCATGTCTGCCACACCACATGGCTTACAATCAACAACAAGACCTTAAAATTCTTCTAAACTTATATTGTACTGATCAAATTTTAAAATAAAATGTAAAAAGTAATTTTAATTTGTCATTACAATTATTAGCAGATATTAATATTTGAACTACCGGATATTCAACACTGGTATAATAACGATCAAATGAGCTTGGTACATCTGAAATCCAATGAAATGTATCAGCTCAGCTTCGACTGAAGCTTAAACAAGTTAACATCTTTCAAAAATGTAAAATATTACCTCTTGAGTAACTCGCCATCCTTGCATTGAACTAGCACCACATTTCACGTATTTCCCTGATTCATCACTCGAAACTTTGTCCGTGATCGGTTTAGAGCGGTATGCACCCATTGTTTAAAATAAATTGGGAAACAAGTAGCAAAAACCAACAAAAAGAGTTAAAACTACATTAACCTCTCCTAATCACAAAGACACACTACACTCCATGCTCGGATTTTGGTGTTAAATGGGACTGCTAGAGTCGCCATCTATCGCGCCACAAATATTATGACTAACCGACCGAAGTGATGCGCGCCAAAATATGGTTGAAAATGTGGCGCCAAGATGACAATTTCAGTTCCTCAATTCAGAAAAATGTTATTCAAGGCTCGTATTACAAATATTATGTTACAATTACAAATATATCACACACAATGTTCGGCATAAAAATTTAGACTTTTTTGAAGGTCCACGTCCTTACTTAATTTTGTTTACTTCCGAATGAAATCGTATGCCATTTTTATATTTTACAAATAATGCTGCAACACTAGAATTTAACGCCATTAAGAAATTTGATTATTTTGCTGCCTCATAGTACATTTTTTGAGCTCGAAAACATTTTTTCGTCAGAAACTCCAATAAACATTTCGTAATTTTAACTACATATTTAGATTCGCTTGAAGATTTTATTATGCTTCTGACAATTCTCATGTGCATTTAAATAAACACAACATCGGAAATTTTGCGAAAAACAACATGGAATTAAGTAGCGCAAACGATTACGGTTTAGTTCCCAAAACATCCACCGCAAGCGCTACGGTTTCTGTTCTCATCAGTTCTCATCTCATAAATGTATAGTAAAATACTAGTACACTTGTTATTGGAAACATTGAAAGTTAGCATTCATTACTATTTTATCAAGTACTTAAAACGAATAAATGTGAAATTTCTTAAACAAATTTAGTAACTCTTTGTAAAACTATTATGCATCTAGTACTTCATTCTTCTTCACAGTGAAAATAATATTTTCCCCCAAATGTCACATAATTGTTGCTGTTTTTGACAAAAAATAAATCAATCAGATTCCTTCGATGACAAAAACGGTGCTTTTTCTGAAGCATCAATACAGATTTTAGGAAGATGGTTATAAAAGTTTGTTTTGTGCCATTATCTTTGTGGAAATTTTTTAGTATAAATACTAGAATCATTTGCCATAAATACAGAACATGTTTTAATTATTCAATTCCAAATCTCCGCGATTCGTGTTTCAACGGAAAGAAGCCGAAGATATTTCTTCTTAAATATACTTTACATTGCCTGAAGATCTTAAAGCCCTTTCTAGAACATATTTTTAAATATCTAGGTATTTTCATAAAAATATGAAGTGAATTTCTATAAAATTCCGGAAAAACAACCTGTCTAAAATGTGATCTTTACAGTTTCACATTTGTTGTTTTTTCTAATTTAATTTTAAGCTAAGTTTATTTGGCATTTTGTTAGAACATTTTGATTTATTATGATTTCAACAATATTGACATCAAACAAGGAGTTAGACATGTTTTACTGCTTTGAATTTTACGTTAAATTCAAAATGATGGCCTTTCTTTCAATAATTAATTAAATATTGTATTTAGTTCATTATTGTCATATCCTAATCAACTTACTCAGGTCCTAACTTACTCAGGAATAATTTCAATTGAAACACTAATAAATACTTCCAAATTTTAAAATATTAACAAAATACAATGTAAATTGACAGGATTTTCTTTATATTTCAGCATCGAAATCGAGAATGAGGGGAAGTAAGAACATTGAAAGTAAGAGTAGGAGGACCCCAAATTAACCCAGGCCCAAGGGACCCTAATGATGTCAAAACGGCCGTGGGTGCTACAAAATAGCACACACATTCTCTTAGTAGTTTTCTAATTTCCTTAGTGTGGACTGGTTTTACGTTCTTGCCTAATCCTCTTTCCAGCTGTCATCTATCGCTGCCCAAACAACACTTTTTTGGACATTTTCTCAATTTTTGGTTTTCCTAATAGTAGAACCGAAATATTACTTTACGAATAGTAAAGAAGAGCAAAACCTCGTCATAAATGGCAATTTATATAATTCAATTTTCAATTCGTGTAATGTTTGAAAAAGAACTAAATAATACAGCAAAATGAACTCTATGTTATATTAAACAGTGCAATTAGTACTACTCGTCGGAAAAATTTGAAGAAAAAAATTGGAGCGTTTCCGAAAATTCGGAATTTTGAGCTAATTTTAACAGAAAACAGTTCAGTTTTCGATAAACTTTATAGGACATTATTTAAAGCACATCTGTTTATAAATGCAATAATATGAACAAATCCCCGCTAATGTAAATATTAACGACGTGAGAGATAAGCCAAAAAAATTGAAGTTTTGTAATTTTTGAAAAAAAAAAAAAGGACAGAGCAATATGGCGTTTATGTCATCTTATAGAGTGCATTTAACACGATCCTTTCCAAAAGTTAAAAGAAACATTTGGAACCGTTTTTGAGAAATCTTGTTTTTGTAATTTTTTAAAATTGCGAATATGGCACGTAATATTGCGCGAAAACTACACAACATTTCAAAAAACTATACATGACTTTAATGAAAGAACTAATTATAGACAACAAATTTCATTTGAAGGAAAAACCTATATCTTCAATTTTGTAGTAGGAAAACGCCGAAGAAATTCAAACTTTTGCAATTTTCGAAAATTCAGAGTTAACCATGAAAATCGGGCCTATGCCACATTTATAATCGTATTTTGCTCTATTCTTACAAGAAATGTAAAGAAAAAAATTTGGAGCCGAATTTTGAGAAAATTTTGAAAATGTCCTAGGGGCTTCATGAAAAGTACCCGCAAATTTTGAAGAAAGTTTTTCAAAATCGTAGCGCTTCGAGTTGAGCAAGGTCGACCGAGGAATATCCATTTTGGAAAAAAATCTACGTATGGTTTAGGCGCTAGTAGTGTTCACGGACGGACGGACGTTTTGAAAATAACATTTTCGGTATCAGGGGTTTCGTGCAAGGAATCGTATCAGGGAAAAGACGTGCATTTTCGTTGAAATCTCGAAATCGATTTTCCTCAGCATACATAACTTTCTCTATACTACGAATATTACTCCGTATATACGTACGTACACGAGAAAGTAAATCTCAAGTGAGACAAAGGTAGACCAATGACATGGTGAAAAAAGAAACATTTGAGGAACTACACATAGTGAGCAATGGCGGCTCATCCTTAGGTTACACAACCCCGAAATAATCGAAAATATTTTATATGTTAGGAACACAGATTCTCGTTTCAATGACTTTCAATATTCAAGATATTGCAGCTATATCGATATACGTGAAATCATTTTGAAACCAAGGAGCGCCCAACTGGCGCCCTCTACGGCGTCTGGTGCCCTCCAAGGTTTTGCTCCATGCTCTAAATTTAAATTTATTTATTTATTTATTTAGTCAAAAACTGTATGTGACGTATGGGGGAGAAAATCATCTGCGCACGCTTTCTTGAGTTTCAGAATCCCTTCCCAACAATTTAACTATTAATAGTTGAAAGATTAATAATAATAATAATAATAATAATAATAATAATAATAATAACAAATTTAAAAAGCGAGAGATTAACATTTCAAAAACTAGATATTTTCGTTGCCAAATTATAGAAAACTTATTTTTAACGGTAAAGAAACGAACAGACTTGATTTTTCTGTATTGTTAACAAAATAGAAACTCACCCTAAGCTCTACTACCACTACAAGCAAAGGAAAGTTCAACAAAACGTGCGCATAGTGAAGCTACATTTACGTCCAGAAGCAAATCAAGGGGCCATCTCAGCATTTGCTCAATGGATCAGGGAAACTGGACAAAAACCTGATCGAGATGGGGGTCATTGACCCGGAAGTACATTATTTGTTACAGGCATATTGAGTCTTTTTTTAAAATTATACAATGCAAATGTAAACTAATTCATGATACTATATCTTGTTTTTGTTAAAGTAAACATGATGTTTCTTTTTGGCGATCAGTATAGTCTCTAATTGTATAGAAACAGTTCTTGCCTTTGTTACTGCGTTTACTACGCTTACAGTTTGGCCCTATGCTTTAGTTCCTTGCAACTTAGCGCCTTCGGTGCGGCAACCAGTGGGTGGAAGGTTTGGCCACCGACCTTTGCGCCATATCCCGAGGGGATTCCAATTTTCTGTCTTCGTCTGACATTAGCTGTAACTTAATTTTATGAATTTTGCGTGTCATTGAAAGTTCACAAGTTCAGTCAATTATTGACGGTATTGAATGCATTATTTATGATGTTTGGAGAATTCACTTTCGAATTGAAGTTAGGTTTTTGATTCAAAATGTATATTTGATTATGGGTTCGTTGAGTAAAGTCGGTCGTTCGGGAAGGAAGTCCCTTTTTGTCTCTCACGGTGATGCTCGGCTGCAGTTACAGCTGAGCTTCAGTCTGCGAGCGATGTTACGTGTGTGAAATATCTTTATTACAAGATACTCTATGGTAGTACACCAAGATACACACGTACCATATCTGCATCATGCACCATGGACCAGGATAGCCTAAATCTGTAGATTTTTACTTTCTCGCTATGGAGTAGAGAGAAAGTTACGTAATGCTGCGCGAAAAAACGGCGAATTTTCGGCAGAAAATCTCTTAGTACAAGGTTCTGTTAATGAAAAAGTGGATAAATCCATGTGCTAAATTTAGAAAAAAATCCTCTAACACGTGGTGTAGCCAGAATCAGCATTTTGAGGATCCTTGATACCGAAAAATCTACCGACGGCAAAACGTCTATCCGTCCGTCCGTCCGTCCGTCCGTCCGTCTGTGAACAAGCTGCTAAACTGTTCAGCCGATTTTCTCCAAAATTGATATTCCTCAATCGATCTGGCTGATGTCTCGACTCCTTGAATTTGAAATTTATATTTTAATTTTGGTGGGGTACTTTACATGAATCCCCAGGAACATTTTCAAAATTTTAAAAAAATGGCTCCAACCTTTTATTTTTAAACTTTGTTATTGTATTGCGTAAAGGATTTAGATATAGAATTAAAGAAATATAGAGGTATGTTACTGAAATTTCGACTGCTCCGCCTAATGAATGAATGCTGGCAAAGATGTACAAAACCAGACGAATGGGTAGATACGTTAATTACTCCATGTGTTAAATAAGGAGACCGAAGTCAGAACTATAGGAGTATCTGTCTACTTAACTCGTGTTACAGTACGTAAAAAGTATACGTAAAAATTGTGAATAACAGAATGGCTCCAATTGCAGACTGCACTCTACCTCAGGAACAAATATGGGTTTAGAAAAGGTCGCTCAACAATAGATGACAAATTTATATTAAAACTAATTATTGAGAAACGAGTCGAGTTTAATAGAGAAACACACTTAGCCTTCGTGGACATTGAGAAGGCTTCCCATAATGCCAACCGAAGTAAATTATGGAGCATTATGAAGGAAGAAGGGTATCCAAAGCATCAAGTGCAAGTGGTGAAAAGTATAATACAAATATCGCAGTAAAATGCAATGGATTTGTTTCCGGGAAGAGGATTTTAAATAAAGGAGTAAGACAGGGAGACAGTCTTTCGCCAACACTCTTAAAATTATATATCTCTTTTAATTAACTCTTTTAATTATATATCTGAGATATATAATTAAAATGTGGAAGAACGTGGTGCCTTTAGGAATTTACCTGGGCAAAAATACATTTCTAAATACTCTCATATGCTGACGACCAGGTGATCCTGCAGGAAAACGAAGATGATTTGAAAATATCTATTTACCAACTGGAACAAATTTGTATGGAGTACAATCTGATAGTATCGGTTAATAAAACCAAAGTAATCGCTTTTTAAGAAAAAGAATCAGTAAGGACAAAGATAGTGCTTCAAAATATGGTTTTAGAACAAGTGCCGCATTTTAACTACCTAGGGTGTGAAATTACATATGGAAGAAAGAGGGAGGTCACCAGCAAGATTCATAAATTTCAAGCAGTATGTGTAACTATAAGTACAACGTTTAAAAAGAAAGCCCGAAAAGAAACACAATTAAAATTTAATGATATTATAGCCCTCCCAGTTTTACTGTATGGTTGTGAAACTTGGGTTCAAAGAAGATTTTAGGAGAATTGAATCAGCAGAAATGAAATTTCTGAGAGTAGGAAAGGGCTGTGTATTAAGAGACCGAATAAAAGTAAAAAAAATAAGAGAAAAACTAGGGAGGAAAGAAAGAGTACATGACAAAAATAAAGAAGTGGATGATCTTGGCTGTCCGGGTGACGCGGCGTCACCGGGACGGCCAAGATCATCCACATGTCTCCGGCCGCGGAAGCCTACGACTTCACTTAAAATTAAGAAGTACACACAACAATGGATGACACATAATGGAAATACGCCGAGTTGAAAACGCCTCTGCATTTGCGAAATGCGAGGAAAGACAAAGGAAAAAAATACCAGGATATCAGGAGCATCACTATTGAGGGACAGTCTGCTCTTTCCATTATGAATAGTACAAACCGTTCGTTTGGTTCGAACACACAGTGATCCATGAAAAAAACATCGAAATCGTAAAAATATCGAGCCTAAAACATCGATGTTCAAAGAACATCGCTTCTATACATCGATGTTTAAAACATCGTTATTTTTATAGAAACATCAATATTTTTAAAACATTGACATTGATTTGCATCCCTAGATAGGGATTTAGGACCCTTCACAGGAGTTGGACTAGCCCCTGTGAAGCAGGCAAACTCGTTTTGTTGGAACAAATTGAATCGAACCTGGACCTCCTTGGTGAAAGACAAGCGACATCGCTTTGGGCCACGAGCGCCAACTTCACTTTCACGCTTTGGAGTAAAGAGAGTTATGGAATGCTGCACGAAAAAAAAACGGCGAATTTTCGGCAGAAAAAACTCATTGCAAGGCCCTGGTAACAAAAAAGTGGATAAATCCAATTACTAAACTTAGAAAGAAAATACTCTAACACATGGTGTAGCCAGAATCCATTTTTGTGGGTTCTTGTTGCCGAAAAATCGAATGACGGCAAAACGTCCACTTTTCCGTCTGTTTTTCCGTCCGTCTGTGAACAACGCTAACGGCCAAACCGTTCAGCTTTCTCCAAACTTGATATTCCCAAATCGATCTGGTTGATGTCCTGTCTCCTTGAATTTGAAAATTGCACTTTAATTTTGGGGGGTACTTTACATAAAGTCCCCCAAAAGTACTTGAGGGAGAGAGTTGTCTCTCCCAACGATAGGAAAATCCCAACCGCACTCCCTTGTGGTGGGGGATGGTAAACACCGTAAGGTGGCAAAAGCGGCCCCGGGGACGGAGTAACCGCCGGCACAAGTGGTTCCCCCCTTCCCGCCAACGGTCTCTTGCAGAGCGGATGGGCGAAGGGGACGGACTCTGACCTTGGGAGACTAAAACGCCCCTAAACAGAACCCAGTCTGACCCAAAATGGGCAGCTGAACGGGTGGAGAAGGACTCGGAAGCCGTAGAGAAGGCAACCTCTCAGGAAAGTAAACCCTAAATAAAAGTTACCTGCAAGCCTAGGTGCAGGGAGATGGCGACCCTATGACTAGGCTTTCTCTGCGTAGGGTTGGTAGCCCAACCAGAGGAGAATTTTCCAATTACTCGTAATGCTCTGAGGATTAATCAGGTTCAAACCATGTGATAACTATGGCAAGGAATAAAGGCAAACCCAAATGGATAGCGGAAACTCTCCGTACTGGAGCGTGGAATGTTAGGGGCATGACCAGCAAAGAATTAGAGTTGAAATCAGAATTAATAAATATGATTATAGACATAGCAATAATCTCTGAAACAAAGAAGAAATTAAGAGGCATAAAAGATTTAGAACTGTATACTATTTTATAGTGGAGTACCCCAAAATAAACTCTGGAGTAGCTATTCTTCTGAAAAAATAAATACAGAAGCAGAATTTATAGCTATACATTTGTATTAGATAGAATTGTAAATATAAGATTAAAAATTGGAAGGGGTTATCTAACGATAATTGGACGATATGCCCCAGAGGAAGGCAGGAAAGAAGAAACAGATATTTTATAAAACGCTACGAACCCATGTGGACAGCATTAATAAGAATGAGTATATCATTATTGGGGGCGATTTAAATGCCCGAATTGGAAGACAACCTATTAAAGATATAGTGGGAACCAACGGAGAAATTACGATAAATGAAAATGGGGAAAATGCTTCGAAATTTTGCTACCTTTAATAATTTTAGAATAACAAATTCCTTTTATAAACACAAAGATATACACAAATATATCTGGTGTAGTAGAGGCATTAAATCTATTATAGACTATATTCTTGTAAATAAAAAACTAATGGCCCAAGTACAAGACACCAGAGTACATCGAGGTGCAGATATTAATTCTGATCATTTTCTCGTGATCTCTACTATCAACTTACTAACTAGATGGGCAACTAAACATTGACAATTGCCAAAGCCTAAAGAGGAATATTTCAAAACCCATCTATTTCATTTAGATAGTATAAGGAAATTATATTGCCAAATATTGTTACAAAAGTTAGATCACAGAGCAGTGAGCCTGGATGTTGAAAGGGGGTGGGAAGATTTAGGAAATAATTTGGCAAGCAGCTTTTGAATCATTGCGACGTCGACATAAGAGATCGAAGAAAAAAGGACTAAACATCTGGAACGAGGAAATTGAAAAACTTATTAATGACAAAAAGAGAGCCTACATGAAGTATTTAAATTCAGAATCTGTTGCTGATAAAAATGAATATAAAAGCAAGAGTGCTTTAGTTAAAAAGGCTATGAGAAAATTGAATAGTGAGGCTTGGGATAAATACGTTTCCAACTTAGAGCACTCTGTTCATAGCAATTCGGGCGAAGCTTTCAAAATTTTGAAGCATCTCAATAAGGAGGAACGTGATACAGTACGAATTAACCACATACCCGAAGAGACGTGGCTAAATTATTATAAAAAACTTTGGTCCACTAGCGAAGAAATATTAGAAATACTTCCCAATACAGTAACATGCCATTCTATTGACTTTATAACTATGGAAGAACTAGAGAATGTTTTAAAAGCGTCTAAGAACCAGAAAATTCCTGGTAATGATGAGATAAACACAGAATTAATAAAATATTCTCTAAGGGCAGTTAAAGGGAGATTTTTTAATATTCTCAACATCTCTTGGACATCACACCAAATACCCACTGCGTGGAAAGAAGCAATTATTTGTCCTATATTTAAGAGGGGCAATAGAATGGACTGTAATAACTACAGGGGTAAAAGTCTCCTCAACGGCGCATACAAACTTTTTGCAAAAATAATTACTAGGCGACTGAAAAAATCTCTGAATTACTATTACAAGAAGAACAACATGGGTTTCGTAAAGGACGCTCATGTGCAGATTGTGTCTTTAGGATTAAACAAATTATACAGAAACACAGAGAATTCAACCTTCCTACTCATTTGCTGTTTATTGATTATAATAAACCCTTCGATAAAATAAATAGAAGAAAGCTATGGACAATAATGAAAGACAAAGATTATCCTGAACATTTAATTAAGATGATACAAGAATTGTATAGAAATACTTCCATTAAGATCAAAACAACTAGCAATATTTCTGCTAGCATAAACCAAGGAGTACGTCAAGGGTGCCCACTTTCTCCAAATTTATTTAATATATACATAGACGCTGTCATCGAAGAAAAGCAAAGCCAACTGTCAAATAACTTTATATTAAATCACACTGTTTTGAATACTATATCATTTGCCGATCTCTTCCTCCGAATACGATTTACAACTCGCTCTGTTCAAATTACAAAACATAATAAAGAATTACAATTTAGAGATATCGGTCTCGAAATCGAAGGTGTTGCTTCGGTTTAGCCACTACCGTTGTTCACAGACGGTCGTTTTGCTGAAGACGAACAGACAGTCGTTTTGCCGTCGATCGATTTTTCGGTATGAAGAACCCACCAAACGTGGATTCTGATTACACGTGTTAGAAGAAGAAATTTACTACACATAGGACCCAGAGTTTTTTAGAAGATACACTTTTTCGTTACCAGGGTTCGACAAATAAAGAGTTTACTTTCGAAAATTCGCCGTTTTCCCCGCAGCATTCTTTCAATACTTTATACCGCGTAAGCTGTAGGTGAGAAAGTAAAATTAATTATAATTTTTGAAAAATATGGAATAAACAAGTTACTCATAACAATAAACGAGTTAAAATACAACACTAACTACACGGACTGAATTTTGCAACTTAAAAAACCGAAATTTTTCATATTTTATTTACTTTCGCAATTTAAGCAACAATATTCGAACATACAGAAATGGTAACAATATATTAATAGGCTAATTCTTTATTTATTTATTTAACGTCAAAAAAGTTAAAAGCTGTGACGTACTATAGGGAGAAGAAAATTCTGTGCACGTTTACTTTAATTTTGGGATCTCTACCCTAATACAAGTGTGGGTCATTCATTATGCTTATGAATGTAGACAAGTTTAATTTTGAATACATGTAGCATCAAGCATATTTGGCAAAAAATTCTAAGAAAATACTAGCTCCCATGCAATAAAAACTATTTGCAAAGGAAACTAGTGGTGCTAAAACAGCACGTATTTTCTTGCCCGTATTTTAGGCAAAATTTCGCGAAAAGTACTCAATTTTCTAAAAATTGTACATGACCTTATTTCAAAATCTATCTCTCAGGAATTCATTATGCATATGAATGTATACAAGTGTTTCATTATTCAAGAAGGTATACAAGTGTTTCATTTCAAGAAAAATCTTTTTTTGAAAGTCTCAGGGGCTTCATGTAAAGTACCACTCAAAATTAAAATATCGATTTCAAATGCAAGGAGGGCTCGCGGATCCACGACATCAGCCAGATCGATTGGAGAATATCAATTTTGGACATAATCGGCTGAACGGTTTAGCCGTTAGCGTTGTTGATAGACGGACGGACGAACGAACGGACGGACTGACGGACGGACAGACGTTTTGCCGTCATTCGATTTTTCGGTATCAAGAGCCTACAAAACATGGATTCTGGCTGCACCACGTGTTAGAGGAGTTTTCTTTCTAAATTTAGCAACTGGATTTATCCACGTTTTGTTACCAGGGCTCTGCAATAAAAGTTTTTCTTCCAAAAATTCGCCGTTTTTTCGCGCAGCATTACGTAAATTTCTCTCTACTCCGTAGCGAGAAAGTAAAAAGCTACGACTCTTCCAGCAGAACTCCACTTACTGCCGTAAGAACATTAATTTGAATAATTACGATTATATTATTCACTGAACTCTAGAAAACATATGATAATGAAGTTACATTTATGTCCAGAAGCAAAACAAGGGGCCATCTCAGTTTTCGCTCAACGATCAAGGTAATACTACGAAAATCACGATCAAAATGGGGGTCATTGACTCCGAAACTGATGTACAATTCTTGTTACAGGCATATTTAGTCTTTTAAAACTACATAGACTAAATTTAAATAATTCATTAAACATCATTGCTAAAATTAACATTACTTTCCTTTTTGATGATCGGTATAGTCCCTGATTGTAAAGAAACAGTTTTGCAGCACAAAAGATTTTTCTTGGCATTTAAACTTGTGAATTGATTTTAATTGTTTAATGTCATCAAGCAATGTGTTGTAGAATAATGTATGTGTATTGTATGTAAATTGTTTGTAGTGAGCTGTTGATACTGACATCTGATGAATATGATTACTACGTTGAGTGTTATAGATATTAGTATTCTTTGAAAATGAGTAAGTCATTTTAGACAAAAACCACTGATTCATAAATCAAGTGGCAAGGCAATGTTAGAATTTGTAGTTTAATGAAGAGTAGCTTACAAGAATCATGTCGGTGGGATTTGCTTTTTATAATGTTACAGGGATGTCCAGAAGGGTGATAGCTGGGGAAATTGCCCTATGCCCCAACTAAATTGGGAACTCCAAACTTTTTTTCATTAAAAAAATGGAAAACCTGTTTATCTCTAATCCAAATTTAATGCTCTAAGTTATTTCTGATGCATGGAGAAATGAATTTTGTCAATGAATTGGGGGAAGAGAGAATTTTTTTATTTGAAATAAGGGGCCCCCTTGGATTATCTGCCCCAGGCCCCTGGTATGTTGTCAATGAGAGTGTATGTCAATGAGAGTATTTAATAATATGCATTTTGTTTTGAAAATTGTCTTGTGGTAGGGAGAGGCTGACAAGTCTGTGAATTATGGCATGAAAAACAGCAGGTGTATGAGCATTTGGTTGTTGGGATGTGTTGTGAATGACTGTCTGTGTGTGGGTTTTATAAAAACATTGCAAATGTTTATGTTGTCCTGGTACCCTAGAGATGGTTAGGTCTAAGAAATTAATGGATTTGTTTTCATTTTCCAATTCTAAAATAAATTTTATGGATGGGTGTTTGGAGTTAAGAAACTTGAAATTGAGTTGCTGGTTCATGTAGCTAGAATGTTTTTTTAAATATTTTATTATTATTATTATTATTATTATTATTATTATTATTATTATTATTGTTGTTGTTGTTACATTTATTTTAAATCGCATCAACAGCTAGCCAATTAGCGACTAAATAAATACAATATAGTACATTTTACACTGACAATATTAAGTTTAAGTTTTAGCTAGAATGTTGTTGATGCAACAATACTAGTATGATAGTTTTTGTGGAAGGGGATGTCTAGTGTAGTTTCAAACAAGTATGCTTCAAAATAGTCCTTGAAAATGTCGAGAAGGAGTGGGGACATTCTAGCTCTAACAACTGGCACAACAAGAGAACCCAACCTCTTCATCAAGTTTCTTAACTCCAGACACTCATCCATAACATTCACAATGGAAGTGGAAAATGAAAACCAATCCATTAATTTCTTAGTCCTACCCATCTCTAAGATAGACAGAAACACATTTTCAGTGTTTTAAAAAAACATATGCTCCTCTTGGAATTAGTGTAATGTTATATTTTTTTATGTTACTTTTTTTATAAAACTAATAATTTTTAAATTAACCACTTAAACTTATGCATTATTACTGAGGCGTGTGAGCTAGGGCACTGATGGGTTTTCTGAAAGTCTGAAAATTGTAACTATAAACGATTTTCTGTGATATTGGAAACTGGCAACTTTCCAGACTGACTGACTCCAGACTGGCTGGTGACTTTCCAGACAACAGTCTGGAATTAAAGGGTATGAAGTGATTTTGGACAGGTGTTTGAGGAAGAATTCAGAATGTTTGGAAAGGAATACTTTTTAAAAGAACAAGACAATTCACATAGTCAGAAACTTTGATATATTATGCACAATGGAGAAACATTTGAAGCACCATTCTATTCTTGCTGTTATATTTACAGAAATGATGAATGTATAATAACATACTCAATTTAAAAAGTTATAGAATGTTTAAACAGATTATTCTTCATGGTGGTTTTTACAACCTTTTTCAACATTCTCAAAGCATAGGCGAATTTCAGTCTTGCATAACAAACAAACACACTCATACAACATAGATACATATTCTAACTTAAATGATTATCTGTATGCATGAGCAAACTATGAATTGCTACATAAAGTGTAAGTCATTCTAATGAAGCCAGAGAAAATTCATGTCTAAAGTGCTCTATGAACAAATGAATCACTTAACTTGATAAAATAATGCTCAGAAATAGCATTGTGGGTGTAAACTCAAAACTGATATAAAGAGCAAGCCATTTATTGTAACTCACAATTTTCAGGGACAAATACAATGTTGCCTAATTTTTTTATTTTGTCAAATAAGTACAATATTAATCTAGATGAAAGGTGCATGTATGTGTATGTGCTTTAACAATTTTCTTTTATGTTACTTTGGAATAATGTTTAATTCAAAATATTTCATTCACAGTAGAACTCCAATTATATGAATTAATATTGAAAGAGAAAATGAACACTAGGAAAATATTTTTCGTTGGGAAAGAGTTAATTCTTCAAAGCAAGACACTTTTTGACAGTTTCAGGTAAAATAGGTTATGTATGTTTTTATTGAATGGTTTGGTTGCAATTTTAATGTGTGTGTATGTAATGAAACTTTTTTAATAATTAATTTGTGATATCTTCTTTATGTAAATATTATTGTATTTACTGTTTTCTGAACCTTTGTAGGTTAATCTTAATTTCATAAATTAATGGAAATTTTTTCTGTCTAATGTCTTTTTAATTAATTTCAGAGCTTTAACCAGTCATCAAAATTTCCACTTTTTCCAATTTGCCAAATGCCTGTTTAATTCAATAATTGGAGCTATTCTGACTGCATCATATAACTAGGCAATAATAACAATCCAAGATTTAAAGTTTACAAATTTTCGTTCAACAAAATCCACTCTTAGAACCTACCATCTTAGCCATTTGGTATTCATATATTACAAAATTTCCAAAACGAGAACTACAATACATGAATACAGGGTTTGATTAGTTAAAAAGTCACTTCTGAATTTATCTTTGTACTTTTGGAATATGCTTCAGTGTTTGCAAAAAATTGATTTTACAAGGGTATTGAATATCCTCTTTCTACTGGCATTGATAAGATTACACATGGTATAATACACACTGTATTTGAAAACAAATACCATGTTGAAAAATATATAGTACATAAAATAACAATATTTCCAAATGGCAAGAGGTTTATTTTGTTGAAGGCTGGTCCGAGAGCCCTGGGCTCCTGAATCAAGTCAGAATCCTAGATATGACTTGATAAGAGTCCTTTCGACAAATAGCCTGCTCAACAAATTTTGAACGCATTATTTAAAAGAAAATGGGCATTACTATTAAAATAATTCACACTATTTAAGTACAGAATACATGTCAGTCAACAGCAAGATGATAAAGATGTGATGCAACTGAAGAGAAAACTAATGAAGAGAAGAAGTACAAAATCAGGCTTGTTGTTAACTAATTAGCAAACATTAGTTTGAGAGAACTGTGTACATTCTCAAACACATGCAAGTTGTATTTACCTCCATCTCAGAAAGCCTGTCATGTAAACCTCTCCCACTACATAGTTCACATGAAACAGATTTTGCATTGCCATACACTACATACATGACTGGTTAAATATGGCAAGTTGATTATTACAACTAAATTGTATTTATTCTTTAACAACATAACACATGCTTCTGTAAATAAAATAGACTTATTTATGGACCAATATTATCTCTTCTTATCAAAATAATTTCCAAATGAACTCATACTTATAGTAATACACAAAAAAAATTGTATTCTCCATTTTTAGGTGTATACATTTGATGAGTTTCTTTGATTTTTCAGTAAGAACTGATGTTGATCTTCCTGTAATAATTTCGAAGCATTCTATGGTAATGCTAAAGTTCAGATTCCATAGATTGCAATGAAAAATTAATAAAAGTATTCACAACAGAGCTCTTTGAGAATCAAAGCAAAAAATACATTTTCTTCAACAGAAAATTATATCAAAATATTTCTTTCACTACTTCAAGAAGCAAAATCAGATTCCAAAAACACTCTGAAACTGTTTATCTGACCTTATATCTTGTTTAAGAAAAATTAACATTTGTTCATTTGATCAAATTTATTAACAAAACTTCATCAAACCTTCTGTTGCTGGTATGAAAAACCAAACATTTACACATTCATACATACATTTAACTTCTTCCTCACTTTCTCAACAGCAAAAGACTAGGCACCCAAAACACCAGCTGTCTTTGAAGCTCCAGCTGGCTAACAAGCAGTAGGAAATCAAAATTATACACATATTTACACAGTCTATTTGATGAAACAGCATTCAGAAACTACTTACATACATGTAATAGACCATTCTGACTGTTGATCTATCAGATGAGCCACTTATTATTTAACACAGTAATACAAAAATACAACAATCAGATCTGACAGTCACTAGGTGTATGTAATGTTTCTCTGAGTGCTGCCAACTGTTCTTCTCCTAATTTAATTTTATCAGCTATTTCCCGAGAGTCCATTATAAGCTTTGCTTTCATATTAATGAAATGATCATAATCTGCATATTCTTCAGAATTGAAATATTTGTATAGTATGTTGGACACACTAATACTTCGTCGATCAATGTTCTCCTTTAGTTTCTTGGCTTCTTCCAACTGTTCTCGTAGTTTATCTCTCTTGCTCTCCAATATCTTCTGAAAAAATCAAAAAGCTATAATGAACATGTGAATTATCATAGAAGAAAAAAGTAAGACAACTTTAATGTAGAAGTTAACTAAGTTTTGAATACTAAAATTCATAAAAATGTATTTGAATTTCAAAGCATTTTATTTTCAGCCTGTACTGTTTTATTTATTTACACAGAAACCAATGTTATAAATAATACAGTAAATTAATATTAACAACAGCTTTAGCAAGTGCTCAAATTTTGTTGATTTATATTTCATTCACCGGCTAGCATAGTTGTCAAAATGTATCTTGCTTTTAAAATGCAATGGTAGTTTTCCTAATGAATGGAATAATTCTTTTCTAAAGATCACTTACTCTTTCTGCATGATTCAAGGGCAGGCCCATGAGAGCATTTTCAGCACGTGCCAAGCGACCAGAAAGGGCTAGTAATAAGCTTGTAATTTTTCCCACTTCTTCAACATGTAGGCGATATTTAGCTGCCTCATGTGGGTGTGCAAGCCTGCTCACTTGTGCTGCTACACTCGCTCCAAGTTCTTCATTCACCCGGCTCTCTTCACTAACAAGCAAACGTTCTTCTCGCAATACTTCAAGTTTGCGATCTAATCGGCTAACCAGTTCCTCCTAGAAAAAGGTTTCAATGTTTAAAAAGTAACAGTGAAATGTTAAAACAAAAAAAGTTAATGAAAAGTATGATCATCCTGTAATGTAAGTATGAAACCCTGTAACAGTAAAGATAAACATTTTTTTCTGAATATGCTAAAACATCATCATCTTATTGTAACAATTCATTTAGAACATGCAATTAACATTTAGTATTTTCAATTAACAACTCATAATAAAGGACAAAGTTTGAAAATTATGTAGTATCTTTATACTAAATATCTTTACTGAAATACATTTTTTTATATCTAAAGAAGTAAATGAACTTAAAAGGAAATAATCTAAAAAGATAATTAAATTAATAAATGTCAATATGAAAAATAAATCAATTTACATTTTCAAATATGTACTTAGTTTAAAGAATAAATTACCTTTTTTTGGTGAAGATCTTTATTGTCATGAACTCCATTGAGCTGACCAATGTCACGCACATATCGATTCAGGAACTTGGCTTTGGATTCTGAGATCGTGAAATATTTAGAATTTGCAGGCAAAGGACTAACTGAATTTGTTGTAATATCCCTAAAAATACAAGAAATTAAATATAAGTTACCAATTTCAAATTTGCAAAGATATTGAAAGTATATTTCATAGTAGTTTCTTAATGACCTTAATTCTGAACTTTTGTAAATGATTCAATTGCATATTTAACACACACCATGTTGAATTCAATAAATACATGTAGATAATTTCAATTCTGGTGAAGAGAGTATAAAAGCTAATGTTACACAAAGGTTTGTGCATGAGGGGGTGAGAGCAAAATTTCAAAAGTGATCCTACAGCCCTTAGTAATAAAACCTTTACTTTGCTAACCATGATTCATTTATTTTTTCCCTTTGTCACCTGACAATTTGGGGAAATGATACATTGTATTTGGAGAAAAGGCTCTCCAAACCATCTGGCTACCTATAAATTGTTCATCGTAAAATCAATTTCACTGTATCATTACAAAATATTAATATACTAATTTCATTCTTCTTGTATTTTTTATTTACTTCCAAGTAAAATATCTCTGAAGTAAATAAAACATTTAATGGATAAAGAGGCTCACAGAGAACTAGAAATGTAGTTGCGTCTCGTCTCTCATTTTAGGCTGATATATCTCATCTATACTGATATACAAATGTAATTTTAAAAATAGGTTTTCCACATACTCTTTTTTGTTGTCCTCCACATTGAGTTGACCAGTTGCACTAGAAGAGTCTGAATTGTTAGGAGATGAATTCCGAAGTGATGGAGCCAAAGCAGTTCTAGGTCTTAAAGCGACATCCAGCCGGAATAGACCAGTGACATAGTCTGTGGGTTTTTTATGTTCTGGATCTGGAACTAAAGATATTTTTACACTGTATGATGTGGTCATTAACATAAGCAATGAAAATTGCTTTCACTTTATGAGTTGCAAAGGTTCACCAACAAACAATTCAGTGTAACCTCTACCGTGGGTGTCCAAACTTCTAAAATTTAATAAACATTTTGAGTCAATTGCTCATTTCAAATTGTATTTTTCACATATCTACATTTTAATTTGAGATGAACAATATAGGGATTTGTTCTTGAGCAATACATGCATTATTTTTGGAATTAAAGTTTCAAGAAGTTTTCTCTAAGCTTTGTCCAACAAATACTCTATCTACTTTTACCTTATATTAAATAACTGAGTCATCAGAATCAAATTAAATAGATGTCAGTTTATTTAAAGGTTGCTAAATGAGAGTGCAAATTTTTGTAATTATGAATAATTCATTTCAGTTTGAAAATAGATATGCAGTTCTAAATAGGTTATGAAAATAATCATTTTTTAAATCAAAATAAAGTTACACAATCACGAGAAGTAGTATAACAATTAAAGTTGAGAATTGCTTATTAAGTCTATGAAATTTCTGATTAAAAGAACTGTGAAAGGATGGAAGCAAAACTAAGAGAATGAAAACTTCTCATTACGATAAACAAAAAAACTGATTTATCAATATGATTCCAGAAGACAGGGAGCAGATAGAGACTAAGTTATGTTTCTTGAAGAGTATTCTACTAAATGAGACCTTTTTGGGAATTCTATTATGTTTTTGGAGATTTATGCTTAGCAATATTAGAATGTTTAATCACGAAAAATGTCAGGCATATGATTTTATAATGCACAGTTCAGGGACTGGCCATTCATAGTAGGATTCAGTATGCAGACATTAACTTTTAAAATGATTTATAAAGTGTGGAATGTTTGTACAGGTTCGGCTGGTTAAAATTAAAGTGCCTTCCCCTGGCCATTCCTGAATCAGTGCTACTGTGTCTGGATAAAGTGAATGAATTTCCTGGAGGGGGAATTTCCTGGTAAGGGGAGTTGAAAATGGGATATTTGAAAATTAGTGAGGGAAGGGAAAATAAGAACGAGAGAGAGAGAGAGAGAGAGAGAGAGAGAGAGAGAGAGAGAGAGAGAGAGAGAGAGAGAGAGAGAGAGAGAGAGAGAGAGAGAGAGAGAGAGAAAGAGAGAGCGAGAGCGAGCGAGAAAGAGAGAGCGAGAGCGAGCGAGAAAGAGAGAGCGAGCGAGAAAGAAAGAGAGCGAGCGAGAAAGAAAGAGAGCGAGCGAGAAAGAAAGAGAGAGAGCGCGAGAAAGAGAGCGAGAATGAGAAAGAGAGCGAGAAGGAGAAAGAGAGCGAGCGAGCGAGCGAGCGAGCGAGAAAAGAGAGCAAGCAAGAAAGAGAGCGAGCGAGAAAGAGAGAGCAAGCAAGCGAGAAGGAGAAAGATAGCGAGAAAGAAAGAGCGAGAGCGAGAAAGAGAGCGAGCAAGAGAGAGAGAGAGAGAGAGAGAGAGAGAGAGAGAGAGAGAGAGAGAGAGAGAGAGAGAGAGAGAGAGAGAGAGAGAGAGAGAGAGAGAGAGAATGAGAAAGCGAGCGAGAAAAAACTCATAATATTTTTTTAGGTCGCGGTGAAGAAGTGCATTCTTGCATAACACTTGGTAAAATTAATGTAAGAAGTTGAAATTGCCTCACCTAGTAGCGTCTGCAGCTTGTCGGTGGGCGGCAGCTGGCTGGCCAGGTCGAGCGACAGGCGCTCGCAGTCGAGCTCCTCCTGCGTCTTGGGGCGGACGAGCAGGGCGGGGGCAGGGGCGGGGGCGGGGGAGGTGGACGAGGAAGAGGAAGAGGAGGAGGCGACGGAGGCGGTGGGCGAGGCGGGCGGCGGGGGCGTGGGGGTGGGGGTGGGGGCGGGGGCGGGGGCGTCCGCCTCCTGCTCGACCTCCGTCTGCGACGCGGCGTCGCTCGTGGCCGCGTTCACCCTCAGCACCACCTCCGAGCGCTGCACCAGCTGCAGGCACTCCGTCACCTGCACCTGCAACCGCGCACGCATCCTGCAAACCTCCGTCAAGCGACTTCACAACAATCCACTCCTTTCTTCACAAATACACTGTTTTCCTCTTGTTTCTGTATTGGGAATGATTATTCCAAATATACGGGAAGAAAACAAAACATCATAAATCAATGTTAACATGAACACTTCAATAAAATTTCTGGTCCCAAGATTCCCAGCGTGATACTCCAAGTACTGCTAAACATTTCGCATCGAGGAATTAGTTTGCCAAGGGATTGGAGTAAGCTCTTCATTATGTTTCACATAACATACACTGAGAGGCGAGAGGTTCCGCTAGCCTTTTGCTAATGAGACCGGCGTTCAAATCCCGATCGCTCCATGTGGTATTTGTGGTGAACAACGCGGATTTGCGGCGGTTTTCTCGCGGTCTTCCGCTCCTCCATCCTCTCATTCCACAATTCATCCATCATCATTCAAATAATTCCAGCTGTCTAACTATAGGCCACCCTCATAACTTCTAAACGGTTCCCGATATCCAAATGCAGTTTTCACTCAACAATGAGGAATCATGAGGCAAGTAATAGGTCCTACAGGTATTGTTTGTAAAAGTTTAGTGGTGGAAAAGTTTAGTGGTCGAAAAATTTATTCGTCTTTGGTTTTTTAAGTGAAACTATAATTTTCTCACTAGCAATAGGTATTTCACAAAAAGAGGACTACAATGATGTACGAGTATCATATGTTAATATTTGATTATAAAGTGTTTGAGTAATGTTTTGAGTATAAAATTATACTTATGACGCGTTATTTTAAATTAAATAGACTGCATTTCCTTTGGTAGTCCTTGCAACTATCGCTTTTGAGGAGGTGGCATTCGCGGTGTGGAGACTTATGAGGAGGGCAGAATGAGAAGAGTGGCAGTGAGGGTTACAGGCGTAACTACACCCATTTGGCACAAAAGTCACAGGAACAAACATCAATACTAACGTTATGAATTTTCTGGATTTTTATTTATCTGAATTGAACTTTTCTTCCACTGATTAAAATGGCAATGCATCGATTTATAGTAGGGAACCTTAAAACACTGCAGTCAGATCGTCGGCCCCTGCACCTACGACTGCGGATGTGCATGATACATCGTTGTGGTCGTCTTTTTATGATATATCTATTGCTAGTGAGACAAATGTATAGTTCTATTAAAAAAGAAGATTATTAAATTTCTCGAAAACTAAAAAAAAAAAAAAAAAAAAATTAAACAATATCTTTCTGTACGGCATATTACTTGCCTCAATATTTCGCATTGTTGAGTGAAAACTGTATTTCCATATCGGGAACAGTTTAGAAGTTATGAGGGTGGCCCATAGTTGGAGCGCCCAGTATATTCACAATCGCCTATGCGTCAAATCTCTCATCTATTCCATGTATAATGGATAAGGTCATGAATAAGGATACAACGGATAATGAATAATCCCTTATCCATATCCATGTGTACGTCATACGGCTTCGCCACTGGCATCGTAATAAAGAATGTATAACATTCAGCGTCGCTGCTGGGTTTATCTATTTGATACAAGCGTTCTTGGGGTGCTTTGAAAGGATTCATTCAGTCAAGCACGCACGAATGAAATTATCACAGCGTCTTCATTCAAAAGCGGTATTTAACAAGTTATTCAAAACCAACCCACGCCGATTTTAATTCTAAGCATTGTAAATAAATTGCGAGGTTCGCAAGATCGTCCCCGAAAGGCGGTAAGATTCCCGCTTGTTAACTTCTTATGCGTATTCCCTAGTCGTTTCTACCCTATATTACAATAATGGTTCACTTGGATCCGTGACGTGGTTTGAATGAGATGGACCCCAAGAACCGGCCTCGACCACCGCAAAGGCCACGTGCATCGACGGGGGGAGGGGGTTGAACCCCGGCAGGCGAAGGTGTGAATCGCATGCGGGGTGGCTGGCTGGCTGGCTGGCTCACTCACCTTGGGGCTGGGCGCTGCGGAGGCGTGGGCGTGGGCGTGGGCGGGGGCGGGGGCGGGCGATCGGGGCGGCGAGGCGGGCGCGGGCGACGGGGGCGCCGTGGACGCGGGCGATGGCGCGGGCGAGGGCCCGCCCTTGTGCTCGGAGAGGTCGCACTGCGTCTCGCTCTCCACCCGGGGCGGCGGGGCCGGCGCGGGCGGGGGCGCGGGGGCGGGCGCGGGGGCGGAGGCGGGCACCACGTCGGGGCTGGCCTCGCGACCCAGCAGCCGCGGGGGTGAGCGCGGGCTGGTGCGCCCCGCAGGTCCCTGCGCCGGCAGCTGCAACGCGACGCACATCACAGCGTCACTAGGGGCGCCTTATCGCATGCCTCTAATCTTAATAAAGCATCGGCCCCAAACCATCCATTTTAAAACTGGATTAGTAACCATTGAAGTTCACGCAGGGGAATTTAATTTTAAAGTATATCGTTTATTAATTTATAATTGAGATTTAACTGATGAAACAGTCAAAAAATGATCGGGACAATTAACAAAACCTTGATTATCTGATTCGATCATTTAAAAATAATACTTCATTGACGAAATCTCGATTATACTTCAATTAATGGATTCTTGAAAATTATTATAGAATTTTGTTATATAACAGACATTTTTTTTTTATTTTAAAAATATCGACCACGAACAAACATCGAACACAGAACATCGAAGTCGTATCCCTTCTTCGGACTTTTCCCCACTCGTTTTGGATAATGCGAAGATTACAGGGCCAATTCGAGAATTAGTGTAACAGTCGTAAAATACACAACTGAATGCGCGCTCTCCGTCTGAATCAAGACTTTAGCACAAATTTAATGACTCGTTTTGACTAAAATTTATACAAAGTTCTGCAACAAAATGCAGTTCATTTAAATGTCAGGAAGGTACCGAGTGTAAGTAAATATTACATAATGAGTCATTTCTGGAAACTTGAATCTAATGTAACAAGAGAAATGAAATTAAGAACTTTTATTAAATCGATTTTCATTTTTTTTCAACTCCAATAATATAGTTTGAAACAATTAAAAGAACATTTCGATCTTACTATTACAACGGTTAGATGGTCACGGTTTCAGCTTCCTTGATTCATCGAAACATATTGTAACACAATAAAAGTGACACTTGCAAACAATCGTCATTAGTGAGTTAATTGAGGAAATATACATAGAAATTAAGTCAACTTTTACTAGTAAAAACTTGATCAATATAGATCGCAAGCCAGACGGTTCGTCGAGTAAGTAAAACCCTGTGTGTTGGAGCGCCGTCCGTGAAAACGTGAGTGAGTGAGTGAGTGTGCGCACCGGCAGCAGGTCGAGGCGCTCCATGACGATGGGCGGGTCCTCCTTGAGGCTGGGGGTGGACCTGTCGGAGCACGCGTCCGCCGCGCCGCAGCGGTGCAGCCCGCCCGCGCGGAAGTCCTTCTCCTCCAGGCTGGCGCCGCTCGACGACTCCCCCATGGACAGCCGGTCGCACTCTGCCGACACACACCACACACCTTACGTAAGATACCAGGCGACGCCAGGCGTCGGGGCGCAGTTATCGGGGCGTTTTTGCCACGGCCGCCGATAACCGCGCGCGCCTCTTCGGATGGAAGGAGGAAGGAAGCGTTCGGCCACACTCACGGGACCCATGTCCAACTTCTGGGCAAAACATTATCACTAATATTGCGAAGTCAATTTAAAAATAAAAATGATCATGATTGAGTCAAGTTAAGAAGACAACATTTATCTTTAATGACACACGTAAGGATCGTTTTGCTAGTTTTGATCAACTAGTCAGCACATAACATTTTTCAGTGCATTGTAAGAAGTTCTACACAATTATTTTCTCGAACTGTTTTCAAGTGTTCGTTTTTCACCCTAAAAAAAATTGCCACAAACCCTATAACATTTTACTCTCGGGAACTCTCTTATCCACAAATACTGACATGATTCAATTATCAGCACAGTACATTACTTCTAAGAAAACGAGATGTGAACGCCCACCCACACTATTTTACCGGGTGCAGCTGTTGTGTTCTTTCTTCCCCCACAGCGAACAGACTGCGGGGCGACGTGGAGATGGAAGTTCCCATGCCATTGTGGCATCGACCGAGTTTTGACGTTCGCGAGCGGCCTTTACGACGGGCATCGGTTGCGATGCCACCGCATTCCAACGGCCCGCTTGTGCTTTCCGCAATCCCATCCGAGGGACTAGATTGTTTGTCACCATTTGCGCCACTACTTCACGCAACGCTCAACGAGAAGCGGGCGCCCTCATACCCAGACACACAGATTTTTTCCGATTTAACCGATTGAAAATTTAGAGACTAAGCAGTAATTTACTTTATCTTCATTTTTAGAAAACAAAATATACTTTTTTTTTTCATTTGAAACACCAAAGCTACTTTCTTCTTCCGAGAAGTACAGCCAAATTGCGCAAAGCCTCGCGTGTAACTCAACCGTCCGACCGTTCGCGTCCTTGAAGTCACCGCTCTTGCTACTGCTCTCGCCTTCCGCTCCGACTGCTGTGGCAGGTCCTTGCTCCCGATTCGCCTTTCCGATGAGCCCCGGAATGGGGTTGTGGAGGACCCACATGATCTACTCTGAATCAGAAGCCCTCAGCGGACATTCAACTGCAATAAAGATGGACCGTAAAGAACTATTTCCTTTTTCTAGAACCTAATGATTAAATGCCCAACATGGAGTTCAAGAAAGCCAAGTTACGGCTGAGGGTGCAACAAGTAGGTCTTATATGTGATAGTTTTCTTGAGCCCCAGAATATCTACCTACACTTCTTTATTCTTAATTTAACTAATGTTGCTATACGGTAGCAACGAACGTTGGAAAAATACGATAATCCGATATTTTCGCTCGCTCCAGGTATTAGAAAACTATATTGCATCGAAAACGAGCAACGTATTTGGTCTAATGGTCCTACCTGCGAGGGCCGAAGAACAGTGCGTTACCTGTGCGGGCGCTCCTCCTTCAGCTGTTATCGCGAGACAGAGCGCTTTCGTCGTCTCCGGGCGACGCGCCGCCGCCGCGCATCGAACTGCGCGGGGCGCTCGCGACGCCGAGCGGCGACGGCGACCTACCTGGCACGGGGCTGGAGGCGGGGGTGTCCACCAGCACCTCGGGCCGCTCCGACGGCGACATGGTGCGTTTGTAGCTGCCCTCGAAGTTGGGCAGCCCTCGGTCGCGCTCGCGCCGGTACGCGATGTACGACGCCTTGGACGTGCTCCTGCAACACAAGGACGGCCCCGTCAGCCACACACACACACACCGCTCGCGCGCAAGGGGGGAGGGTGGTCGATGGAGCTGGAAACGTGCCTGGAGCCCGCCTCGTCCACGACGAACTCCATGTGGACGGACCTGCACGAGAAGCACATGGCTGGCCAGGCGAGCAGCGGCTGGGTCCTGAAGGCGCTGAGCTGCCACTTGCGCTAACAGGTTATGCACGCGCGCGCGCGGCGGCGCATGGCGGCGGCGGGGACTCAATTCTCTGCAGCTACCACCGGCGAAAGCTAACTCCCAGTCCGTATCCACACACACTAACTCTAATTGCACACTAAATACTTTAATTACATTCAGGCTAGTGCAGCGCTGCTTTCTAACTTACGGCAAGCCTACATGGGGAACTATGGCAAAAGAAATGAAATTACACACTAAATAATGTGCACTCTGGATTGTTACATTTATTATGCTGTGAGTGCAGATGCGAGGGATATATCTTAGGTATTCATAACACAACTGTCACACTTCATCTTTCTCATTTTCTTATTTATACTTTGTTGTTGCAACTCTACGCAATTCAACAAAATCAATAATAAGCAATAGTTTCACACACAAGTAGCACAGGATGCCATAGTGCGGTAATGCTCAAACCATCAAGCTAGTGACGCGTGATCCTTGAATCTATCACGAGGACACTTGAGAACGACAATCGGCTATCAACACAATACTCTTCGGCATCTAAGAACTGTTGGCAGAACGGCTCGAGGCGCACTCCTAGTGACAAAACAACTTCCTTACTTTCTTGTCCGCAACCTTGACGCGACACCTTCGGAAACGCTACGCCAAGACAGGTTTTCGAACCATTTCTTCGCTCATCACCACTTCCAACATTTTTTATGACTCTCGAACCCACGAATCTAGAAATCACACGAACAGTTGTTCCTCAATAGCAGCGATCACTCTGAAATTATTTTTAAAAATTCTGACGGGCCGACATATCACACATTTCATTTCACCCGACTCGGCGAACTCCGAGCGAGCGTATGGAAACGGAACGGTGCCGGCAACGATTGGCGCATCCCGTGGCAGCGGCGAGGGCCCAGGCGCGTCCAGTGCTGGCCGCGGACTGCGGTCGCGCGCCGCTGAGTCAGGGCGCGTGTGCGGGATTATAATTAACCGGCGGCAGATGACGCGATGCGACGCGGCAAGACGAGACGGAGACGAGAGGCGCAACTCGCCTCCCACGCGACCGCTCCGCCCGACGCGACGGAGTGGAGGAGGAGGCGCATGTGGTGCTAAGGAGTGGCAGAAAAACGGTGTTGCAGATGGTGATGGTGGTCAGGAGGTGGAGATGGGTAAGAAGGTAGAGACAAACGGAGACGGAGGAGGTGGCGTACCATTGCGTCATCATTCATACCATCCACGACTATTCATCAAGTCATTGACAATCTTCGTTAGGAACCACACTCTTCATATATGATGATCTTGCGCGATCTTGTGTAAGATGCGGCTGCGCCGTGGTGGGGAGGGGGGCGGGAGGGGAGGGGAGGGGAGGGTTGTGGGCGGCGCGATCGCCTGCGGCCGCGACGCGTCTATTTGCACGGCGCGGCGCTCGCCTACAAGGTCGCGTCGCGCGAGGCAGTTGTCTGTTTACACTCGCGCCGCCACAATGGCCGCCCCGGCGCCGCGACGCCCTCGCGCAGGCGCAGAAGCGCGGCTACACGGAGGGAGGCGCTTTCTCACGCGATATGACCAGGCCACGGGCAAACACAGCCACACGACACGCTCTAGCCCCATCGCCCGTTCAGTTTCCAGATATAAGGAGCACTCATAATCATGTTAATGATCCTGCTGGTGGCAGCCACACGCCTCGCACCACCGTGCCAAGCCGCTTTGCACATTAGCGCAACTAAGGCACTGAAAAAATATTTCTCTGTACGTGCAATTTCAATTTTTCTGCAGCGATGATGCTGTCAGAACCTAAAAAAGCGTTTTCGTTAAAGAATTAGAAACATTTCGATCCTGCAAAAAATGAAGGTATAAACGATACTAAACGCAAAAAATACTATAATTGATTTTTCAAACCTCCCACTTCATCGTATCTCACGTAGAAATTCCAGAGCCACTTTCATTTTTACTCTTATGGCGAGGTGTTCATCCGCGTAAAAAATTTTCCTTTCGCCACCAAATGAACCATCCCGCAGCCCCGGGGCCTCACCACGTGCCTTCCTTCCTAACGCGAATGCCGTTCGCTGAAGGATCGAGGGGGATACGACTCAGGGGATTGGCAGCGAACGCCTTGAGGCGTGTTGACACGACTAAGCACCTTCTGGCGGTCGCCATTGAACAGGCACGTAGGGTCAACATAACATAACGAAGTGTTAATTTAACAAAGATGATGATGACTCACTGTTGCAAAGTGAATGCATTGTTTACATTTTGAAGCTCAGTTGCCAGTCGGCTGACAAGGAGACACGTACAAGTACCTGATACGTCGGCTGCTCACAGCCAAAAGGCTCCAGATAAGAATGTTATGAATTCCAGGGCGTACGCTAGTCTTAGCTGTGCAGCGTTTGGTTCTTGAGAACGTGAACACAGGAATAACATGTATGTGAAATTCTCAGGAAGAACAGGTGAAAACTTTATCCACCAGAAATAACTAATTTTACTGTGAAATATTCCTGAATGTTACACAACTAGTGGTCAATCAACTAGAACATTTATTTTGATAAACACTACATTTCCATAAAAACTACGTGCACAGTCTGTCCGAGTTCTGGTGCGACTGACTTTTTTTTAAAAAGATGTATACTGCCCTCCTATCTGTTTGCGAATGATATCGTTATAAAGCTTGAAACTTCTACTATTGCCGCTCATACCTTCGCAGTGTCACGTGCGATAAGTCATGCGTCACAACGCGAAAGGAAAAGTATTGAGTTGAGGTTTGTCGGAAAATGGTGGTGGGGCAACGAGCTAACGTGGAGTTCGGTTTCCGATTTCAGTCAAAGACATGACAAATTGCTCAAAATTACCCAAATTTTATAAGAAACTCTGGCAGATCACGAGACATAGAGCTTCTAATATGAACCACTAACAAAGCGACAAACTATGGAATGGTTGAACCCGAAAAAGAAAGAAAGAAAAAAGATAGAAAAATGAAGAAGAAGAAGAAGAAGAAGAAGAAGAAAAGGAAAGTTCGCATGCAGAAAAGTGGAAAGTCATTGATGACAGTATATTTCGATTCTAAGGAAACCATTCATAGAGTGTTTGTGGCGGAAGGTCAAACAGTAAACTCAGAATATTATTGAAGTGTCTTTAACCGATTTTGGTCAAGATTAGTCGAGTGTGGACTGAATATTGAGAAAAAGGCTCTTGGGCGTTTCTGCATGACAATGCCCCGGCCAATTAGTCTAAGGAAATTCACGATTTTTTTGGCTAAGTAATGCATCTTTGTGGTCCAACATCTTGCTCATTCGCCAGATCTTGCACCCTATGACTATTGGCAGCTTCCAAGTTTGAAGAAAGCGATGAAAGGAATGCATCACCTCACCATAAAGAACATTCTTGAAAATTCGACCGCGGTGTTACAGGGAATTCCAAAGAATGACTACAGTAAATGCTTTGAACAATTTTTAAATCGTTGTTATTAGTGCATTGAGTCAAATGAATAATATTTTTAATAAAAATACAAAAATCAAAATGTTACTGGCGTTTTTTTATTTTTTATTGAACCAGTCGCACCAGAACTCTGTCAGTGTACTAACGAAGTTGCTTTCCAAATGTATTCAAGGGCGTACACCGACCTACGGACTTTACGGAAAATGTACCTCTTCCGTCCACACATTTTTAACTGCACTAAAAACTGATGATGGGTGTAAAATCGTAAATTATTCTCTACTAAGGTAAAGCTAGAAAAGACAGTTCTTACTTAAGTTTGGTATGCCAAAGAGCATGAATTTTTAAATGTTCAATTAGATTAAACTAAAATGAAGTTAATTTTAGTTATTAAAAAAGTACTTCTCTAGCTGCTTAAGTCGCAAAACAGTGTAAGATTCTGTACCCTTTGCATAAAATAAATTCCGATTAACTTAACTTTCTACATGTATGTAAACTTAAAATCCGCGAAACACTTCAGCTATGGATAGCTAATAAATAAAAAAATAAATTCCCGACTCCACTGGGATACCAACGAGGGGAAATATTGGAAATACAGTCGACTCCGGTTATAGTGAACATCTGGGGGACTAGTATGTTTGGTTCACTAATCAGAGGTTCACAATGTCAAAATTAAATGGAATTTCTCCACTATTATTGACTTTATTAATATTCCGCAAAATTCATTAACAACACGAACTGAAAATTTCAATACCTTTGTTTATACGAAAAAAATCAATTACTTTGAATTGTGTGCTTTGTACATTTTTTATTAGATCCTTCTGCAGAGTTCGTGCTCTCTCCATCCTTAATTCTGTATTGTCGTCTGTCTCTAAGCATCGTAATGCAGTCGTGACACCTTTCAATGCCTCTTGCACAGCTTGAACATCACCCAACTCTCGGAAGTCATTTTAATCGCCTAATGTCACAAAAGATCCAATTAACTTCCAAGACGTATTTCGTACGTTCCCTCTAGCCGAGGTTCAGGTTGACTATAACCAAATCATCTTATGCTTATTTGTAATGAAAGTGAAACGGGACCAGTGACTTCAGTTCACTATAACCGGAGTCGACTGTACTGGCCCTAAGGACCGAATTGTAACGGAGTGAACGGGGGCGGGGGCGGGGGCGGGGGCGGGGGCGGGGGCGGGGGCGGGGGCGGGGGCGGGGGCGGGGGCAGGAGCGGAGCCCGCCGGCTGCGGGCTCCCGCCAGCTGCGCCACCTGACCCATTTCCCGCACGCGCCCCTCCCCGCCCCCTCCCCCCCTCCCCGCCAGCCGGAAGGAGTACCGCTGCGGAGACCGGGTCGGGCGAACAAGGCTGCCGGGCGAAGACGGCGGCGCCCCCGCGAACAAAGGGCGGCGGCGGCGGCGGGAAGCGCAGGCGCATGCGCACAATGCGATTGGGTGGGAAGCCCCACCCACCCCTCCCCTCCCTCCCTCGCCCAGCAGGCTCTTCATCTGCATTAGATTTGTTCATACAAATGGAACTTTCGATGTACTAACAACGCACTGCTGAAATAACTAAAACATTCACATTATAATTTACTTGAAGCATATTTTTTATTAACAAAGAGAGATGCACCCGCGCAATTAAAGCGCATACAATATATAATAGTTTACTTTCTCGGAGAATTCTAGTCTTCACTTTTCTGACATCCTTACCACGAAGTGCGTGTCCCCAAAACAAAGAAACCGCGAAAAATGTCATTTTGTGGAGTATGGTTTGACTATAATTGTATGTTGGCCTTCAACCTCGAAAAACACGTTTTAAGGTGAATGATGCACAATAGATGTGTTAGGAAACATCGTCTAGAGTGTCATTTGCTACACCTATCTGATTTACCTGCGCGTTTTCAAAACACTTGTAATATGCGTGTTTTGAAAATACAATTAAGTCACATGTCCCGAAATTATCTTTCTTTTGACACCTCATTTGTTATGATGGATTGGCGTGAGAACAGCAAAAGTGATATACAATACAAAACTGCAAATGATCGTTGACATTACCTCAACTAATTATTTACCGTGGCGCCTCCAGCGAATTCTTTCACACTACGAAGTTTTATTTGTGCATCGCAAGTTCATTATAAAAACAAACTTTACCCTTATTACAATTGCCGGACTCGTCCATTTTCAGGCATTGGAAAGATACATGAGAACGTATTGATTTAAATATGTTTAATTCTTTGATTTACAAATTTAGATTTAATTATTGTCAATCTGATGAATGAAATCTTCACAATCCATGTAAATGCCGGAAATGGAATAGTAATTCACAGTGTTTCACCAATGTACTGCATTGAAACAATCAAAAACTTTTTTTTCCTTGAATCCTATCTTAAAGGGAACCGGACACGAATTACGCCAATAGATTAGTCTTGCCGAAAGGAAAAGAATGAGCTACTGATCACCTCCCTAGGTGTTGTAAGTCGCCCAAAACGCGATTTTCTTGCTTAATATACAAAATAAAACATGTTTTAGAGATTTTTTTTAGAATCTTCTAGATGGGACCTCGGAAAATGATTTAGTTTCCTATCAGGAGACCGAGACGCGTCGAATGGCACCTCATTTGTCTTTAATGGAGGAACGGAAGTGGTCTGCCCGTGAGTGACAGTCAGACGCTCCCAGGTTACTTTATTACTATATAAGGATGGTACATAAAACATTCATATCAAATTGGAATGCGCCAATCGCACGCAGAATTAAGCGATACCTTATATTAATTGGATTAATACAAACCTGTAGTGCAAAAACTTAAAAAATAAAAGTTCTAGAAAGTTTAATGGTTTCAAAACTAAGCAATGTAAAATATTTTAAACACCACCTTCTAAAAATCACTCAAGGTGAAGTTCGATAAATTTTCGACAGGAAAATTCTTGCGAACTATCTTGCTACCTTGCGGAGCCCCGAACCCGGACGACCATGGCGCACGCAGTCATCAGGAACTTCGTTCTTTTACAGCTATTTTGACTGGCGGAAGTGAGTTATGACAGTGAATTCTCCTACAATTGGTTTTACTCTGGGGGAATTATTTTTGTTTTTATGCTCAATGTTAATGAATTACAATAAAAACTCCAACGAACTCTGAAGTACAACTCGAGGTCGAAATCTGTTACAATTCGAAACAAAACCACTCTTGTGCCACATGAACAATGCAGATTGATGCAAAAGAACAAGGATAATCTCGGAACAAGACTGGTATGAATAAATAAGAAAACGATAAGTTGCAGTGCTTGTAATCAGGTTGTTACTCGATTTCGACAAAGGATCCAGACATCTCCACAAAAGGTTTTCGTGTAACGGACAATCCGTAATAATTCCATTGGAGTGTCTCTTTTGACATCTCGTCTTCCCAAATATGAAAGTAACGTCAAGCTTATTGTCTGCTGCTGTCAAGTTGCTTAATAATTCACCAAACATAAGTACCGCAACGACGACAATCGCAACGAATCAGTGGGCCGTGTAATAACGCAACAAGACGTGCAAGAAACTGCGTCCATTAAATGTAGATCGGGTTTGAAAGTCCCCGCAAGCGAGTTGAATAAGGAAGGAAATTAACTGCGCAGTAATCTACTGACCTTGCGATGAGGATTTGGCCCCTGAAATCCCCTTTGGGAGGGCGGGTCCGCGATGATGTCTTGGCCATATGGAAGCTCTCACAGAGCGGCGTGGAGGTGGCAAAAAAGCGACGGGGGGGAGGGGGGGCGCTTATGTCATCGCGACCTTCTCACCCAGTCCCCGAACGCCCGTCGCTGCTCACACTGCGAGCACACTTGAGGCCTTAAGGGCGACATTACAAGAGCGCACTTCACATCGTTCACAACGTAAGCGCGAACCTTTGGTGCTATGTTATTCAATGGAACCATTCACTTCAGAAAACGTGAACTTCACCGTGAACATGAACATAAGATGGAACCATGAAAGTTCGCAAGCTGCGAGCTTTCAGTTCTCGGTTATGTGATCTGAGACCGCAACACTCGCGTGTGCCGCATGGATTTACAATGAGCATCTAGCGTTTATGTTAGAAACTCTAGTAGTTTGTAAAAGCATATATTGTCATTCATCATAATCGCTCGTTAAAGCTTTATAGCGTTCTTGCGCATGCTGTTCTTCGTAGCATTATAACGTTTGTTTTATACAAAATAATCACCATGCAAGTACGATCGCGTACATGTTATTGAATGTCTTTCCATTGGATTAAAAGAGTACAATACAAAAAATGTTCAAAACGACAGACTTATGTTCAATAGATAATTGCAAAAACTATTTGGTCTAACAAGTATCTAACAAGTATAGTAGACTAAAAACAAACAATTGTGGAAATATTCAGAGTTTACTTAGACTACAAGAAAAACAAATATTTATCCCTCAAACTGGCGGACAGACGTTTTGTCCATTTTTTGATTTTTACTCTTTCAACCTAACACTACAATACACACACTTTCAGTTTAATCATGTGGTATATGCAACCCGCAACGCCCTTAATGTTTACGCCCTTAATGAGCAAGGCCACAAAGGGAAGAACGGGGAGAGAGAGGTGGGGGCTGGATGGAGCGTGGCGGGGCTTCTCTACGTCGAATTCATTTTCTTATCTAATAGATGGTTGCGATGAACACCTAGGCAACGCGCGATTCTTCACCATGTCTGGAAAAAGTTTCCTTTGAATAGTTAAGAAGAGTATTGCATTTTCCCCATTACATAAATAGTTATTTACTAACGAATACAGAAAGTGAGTCTTGGCGTACGAGCACGAGGCGACGATAAGAGGCGGGTCCGGCATTTTGATATAGAACACCGAAGAAATTTTCGTGCGAGTTGCGTACATTTTTCTTAGAATGAACTGATGAAAACTTATAAGCGAATACTATTAATATCATTCTCAACATGTTCGGCAGCAGCCATGTGGATTGGCACCGCCCCACTGCTTCGTCTCCTTCGTCGTAATAAGTTACTTCATGCGGCCACGACATGTTTGGCGCACACGTACCGCCACGTAACACTTTCCAATCAATCAACAGTGATGGTAAGCGCGAGTGATGAAACATTTGCATGCACGTGAGTGCGGCGAAGAGCGCGGCCTGGCCTCCCGCGCGGCGCGTGGAGTCGGGTGGGGTTGGGTTGGGTGGGGTGGGGTGGGGTGGGGTGAGGTGAGATGGGGTGGAGTGGCGAACGCTGCCCCATGGCCTTTCAACTCCCATGTAACGCGGTGGAGACCATTCCTGTGGCGCGGTCTCCTCTATCAATTTCTTACAGGAATTAAAATACGAACTGCTGCCAATGATACTTAGAGCGTGCGTAGCTGCTGCGTGAGTTCGCGACCGGGTGTAAAATGTTACAAAAGATAGGTCGGTGTTGGCGCTTTCTTCAGCGGTTTCTTATATGTATATATTCTTATATGTATATATTATTTCTCACAAATTAGCCAATTTTTACGTGCGGAAGATGGCGAGCTTAACATGCAGCAGAACCCGTTGCCACTAGCGCCTCCTATAGAAGCACCCTCACAATTTGTCTCCGGTTTTTGATGGAGAGCTGCAAGGTCCGGTCTTGCACTGCCCGCCCCGCCCCGCCCCGCGACGACGGCGGCGGCGGGGGCGGCGGCGGCCGCGGCGAGGCGCTTACGACTGCCACCTTCGCACGCGCATGCGCACGCGCGAGGAAAGTGTCCGAGGGCGCACGCAGCACCGCACGCGGCGTAATGAGCGCGTCGGTCGTCCTCACCCCACCCCTCGCCACTTTCCCTCCCCCTCGCCCAGCGCGCTTCCGCTCTGCGAACGGAGGGCGCCACTTGACAGTCGCCTCCTGGGCAGGGGAGGGGGGAAATCAACGCATTGTTGAGCGAAGCCAAGACCGATCTCCCTCACGAAGCACAGCTTGAATAAATCGCAACACCCGATTTGCATACGCTTCCTTTGGATTAACAATTCTGCAGCTCTCGCGAACGCGTTCACGACGCTTTGGTGTTCCAGAAGCCACTCTGCGCATGTGCGCGTTCGCACAGTTGCCCGAATCTTTCGTCACATGCAAATGTGTAAATAGGGCCTTAAGACTGCCGGTTTCTTTTCTAATTTTACTGATATAAGCATTTCAATGTGTGGAAATTATAAATGTACTTATATATATGGATAAATCGTGCTCCTGGCACGGAAAAATATAATTTTTTTCTAGCAGGAGTCATTGAATTCTGTAGGAGAGGAGGGGATTCCCAGCATCTTCCTGTCAAACTGTACCACACAATGTGTTTCGGTATGAGCAACAACGCGCTGTTTCTCAATTCAATTTCCTTCTCCCTTAAAAATTATTCACTTTCCAGAGAAGTTAGACATTTTTCTTGGGCAGACCACTGAAGATAGTTAAGTTAAAGAATGTAGTTCGCATTACAAAAAGAAAAAAAGAAAAAGAAACATTCTGAAGTTTTGAAAAATGATTCCCTTATGTTTTGTAGGCTACGTAAGATTAATCAGTTGTACTTCGCAAACCGTATTGAAAACCAAAATTATTGTCTTTCATAATAATGACCTTAAATGTTCTAATAATGTGATGCATTTATATATTCTTGGGGAAAAACAACATAGCAGCTAGAGGCAAATATATTTTGCGGCAGCAGATTCTGATCCATGCCCGCTTTTATGCAGATTTTTATCACAAAAAGTTATTCTAGTTTCCCAATCATTTATTACTTCAGGATCGGCTTTCGGAGTAGAAAAGACACAGGCCACGATCACAAAGTGTTTCCAGCTGCGCTTCCAAGAGAATATCTTCCCAAACTCTGCGCATCTGAACGTCAAGTACTGGACCACCTGTAGGACGACACGAACACAAATAATTAACAAATTAATTGAAACTGAAGTAATAAGAGAAGTAAATCAAGACGCCACGACTTCCTTTCTTAACAAGTTAAAACCCAACAGTCATAAAGGTTCCACGCCTCTTTATGCGCGTCATTCAGATGCGAACGCCGAGTACTACTAGACGTTTCGCTGTCTCCCACGGATTCCTTCGCCGACGCTGAACTCCGGTTACGCTACGCTTGTCGCCTTCGCGCGCGCACTCCTTCGCGGCTTAATTAGCAGCTGCCGCCCGAGAGATAACCGCATTCCTGCCCGGGTGACGCGCGCAGCAGGCACACGGCGGCCCTGCCAACCGCCCCCTCTGGACCGTCAGACGGGCCCCGCGCTGAGAGGATTTCGGGTCTCCGGGCGCGGCAACTCCCTTCGCCCCTAGTCCCTAATGTATGTAGTGCGTGGACGGCAGGTGGCGGAGTTCCTCCCCTGTAGAAACATCTCAGGGTCGGCGTTTGGGGGGCTTTGCAGGTATCTCCCCGGCGGGGCACCGCACAGCCGGGAAAAACTCTTGCTCCCGACACATATTATTGTATAAAATTGTGTGTGTGTGTGTGTGTGTGTGTGTGTTTGTAACGGGAAAAGGAGGGGATATGGATGAATAAGGAAGGCCCCTTTGCTACGCTTCTGGTCCGGCATTCGTCTGGTGTTGATCGGAACAACTACAGATCAGACAAGCCGGTCGCTAGTTTTCTCCTCCAGTCAGTGGCAGAATGCGTCACACTAAATGTCTTGTTAGGATCCAATTTCCGCACCGTCGGCCTCTAGAACTTCCCAGTCAGAAACGCTGCGGCGGTATTGGTTGTCACCTCCGAGCCATCTCAGCCGATGGGGGCGGAGAACGAGCCGTCACCAGAGGGGAAGCTGTGGTAGCGGCAGCGCTGCCATCGACAGGCGCGGGGCGCAGGTTTCTAATTACGAGTTGCCCTCGACAGCGATAAGCCTTTTATATGGCGCACAGCAGCCAACACGCTCATTCAGCGAGAAAACTACACTTCCTTCAACAACATTCCGAGCGAATTTACGCAAACCTTTCAACATTAACGCTAATGGAAGTCGATTTAGAGGTGGCTAGCTGAAAATCATGAACATTATCTTTTTATCAATAGAAGTGCTGATTTTCATTACGAACTATAATGATTCGAAAAATAAATTGAACTCATTTAAAGAGGAATTAACGTTAAATGGTGTTACAACCGCAATTAATGATATTGATTGGTAGATATATCTGAGGAACTTAATTGCCTACTGGCATGTACATCTTTCAGAATGGTTGAGATGACCATGAAACTTCTCAGTGCCCTGCCAGTCTCTTGTCCTTCTTACGAAGTAATCACTTCCAGATCATGCTGCTGCAAAACATGCACGAAAAAATGCACCGTCACATTACCAACACTGATCAAGCAAAACAAAATATCGGTATTCCGAAGAAAAGGATTCCTGTGAAAAATATTCAGTATGCGTTCGCAGGAAGCCCACGTACACGAACTCACCAAGCCCATCTGCATGAAACCGTTGCACGGGGCAGGTGCTTTGCGATAACACGCTGCGCAGGAAATGGAACGGCAAAATGGCGGTTGGTCGCGAACAAAGGACATGACTCACGTAAAAGGCTAGGCAAGACGGTATTTCAACTCGAGAAAACGGTTTTTGGTTCTAGAAACAGTCTGAAAAGTTAATCAAAAAATAACAATGAAAACAGTACTTGAGGTTTTCTGTAGACTTAATGCTGCGAAGGTAAATTCATATAATCGTATTGTAAAAATTTGTTGATAAAAAAACAGGTCTCGGTAGCATTTTAGTGAATAGCGAAGGCCATATCATCTTCAAAGTATAATAAAACTGTTCATCAGCTTTGATCCATCCGAGGATAAACACTCGTTCCAACGAAGTCAATTATACATCAATAAAAACGTAGCATTGTTGGATATCTTGACAGAAGAATGGAGTGTAAAATTCCGTTTCTGGAAACCAGATACATTAGTAGCAGAGTGCGGCGCTTTATAGTTCCCATCCTTCCCTGCATGGCGGGAAGGAGGCCCGATGACCTCTGCGGCGACGTGGGCAGCGCTAGCGCTGGCTGGCGCGCGAGTGTTTCCGGCATCACGCGTCCGCCCCCGCCCCCGCCCCACGAGGTGGCTCTCGAAGGGGGCCGTGGGCGAAACGATGCAACCAGCACACAAAGGAACAGCCTCTCATCGGACGTTTCGGTTTGCCATGGAAACTCAAAGCGTTTTAACTTTTAAGTGTTCATGTTTCGTCTCTTCTTTTCTTCTTTCTAAACAATCATCATTCCTTCTTATGAGTCTGAATTTGTAGATTCTGAACAGCATTCTGGCATGCTTACATTAACTACCAGGAGCAAATTTTTCGTTAAAGAATGATTGAATGTCGGGAGATCTTTTATCTTATTACTGCTGGGTAGCAAATGTTTTAAATGAGAGTGTAGTTGAAGGAACATAACGACTTTTACATATTTTCATACACTGCACCTCTCATTATCAAACAATGACTTATTTTCATCTTAAAATCCATTGTATCATGTAGTTCGCGCATTCAGCGCCTTGATCAGTTTTGTTCTAGAAGTAATCTCTCTTCCCACTCTCTTTTCATTTTCAGTCTTTTCGAATTTGTTAAACATTCACAGTTCAAATCTTACAACAAATTTTCGTATATCTATGTTAGACTTACGAAATTTTAACAATGTGCATGACTATGAAGGCAAAACATAATGCGAGTTTTTGGAATGTAACGCATCTTCCATGCTATTGTAACAAACATTTATTATAAAGTATTGAAATATGACATTTTTCACTGTATTTCTCTACTTCGTGAAACTTTGTAGACCATTTAGATCATAACTTTGGGAACTGCCCAATGCAATTCTCGCATAAATGAAATAGAAGTTAGTCTGTGATTTTAATGAAATTGTAAGTTAATAACTTATTTTCTATGGAAAACATGTCTACACGACTTTGCTTGTGATGGCCACGCAAATGAAACATTTAAATAATGATTGTGAATTCATTTATTTTCCACATCTCTCGCTTTTCGTCCGGCGTGCAAGCCGGCGCGCGTCGCCCTGGAGCACAATCGCGTCCGAAGCGGCCTGCGCCGCGAAACGCAACCTTGCGGCACGCCCTCTGCGCTAAATCGGCGCGGCCGCTATTCTCGTCCCTCGCGCACCAGCCTCCCCCACCCCCGCGCCGCGGCACCAGCACGCAGCAGCCGCGCAACGCCTCGAAATACCCCGCAAATCGCGAGAACGAACAGCAAAAGGTCTTTCGCACCGGCATGAACGCGTTACGCAACGCATGCCCACCTGAGGCCTGAGCAACCTTTGTCAAGTTTCACAGCGTTCAAGTACGCAGCGCTCCGTATGCACGTTCCTGGTGCGTTGCGCCTCCCACGTTCCTTCGGGTGGCGACTTGCACACATGGGGAATGACAGGTCCAACTTTGTTCACGCACGCGCTTCTTCCCTCAATCGAAGATTTCGCCAAATGAATACAGAACGAAATTGTTTTCATATCTTCAATAACCACGAAGAGTGTGTAAGGTGATCAGGGATCGATGAGAGCCCAAAACAATTACAGTGGTTGTTTTAAAGGGACACGTTTCCTACATTAACTTAGTAATATATTAGAAAACAGCAATCATGACACTGCGTGTTGTTAAGCTATTCTTCCACGACTTTCATTTTATTAATTTGTTGCATTTGTTGAATTTTGATGTCTACACCATACCGAACCACTCACTAATTTGAGAGTAATTCGCAGTTTGTGTGGCGCTTTAATGACCTATATTTCTTTGTCGCTATTGTGGTGTCAGAGGAAGTTTTAATTTTGCTTCGTCATACCAACATTCAACTATATCTTTGCTAGAATGTTCCTTGAGTTCTCATTTGTTCTTTACTTGAAAAAGAAATCCACATCCCAGTTGGCTATTTTAGGAAGCAGCTACCGCAGAGGCGTCTTCGGACACACATATTCTACATTTCCTGCAAATAACACACCATAACAGAAGCAGTCGTGTTCATGGCCGTCCGTGAGACTCCGTCGGCTGGATGGAGGTATTCAACGCGCGTATTGCCCTGCCGCAGTCCTTTCGATGCGCTCCCGAGGCGCAGCGGCGGAACCGTTACGGCACCGTCCCCGACGTGGGCCGCCGCTCCGTGAGAACCAACATGGCCGCTGCGCGTCTTGACGGAAGCGAGCGTCGCCTGGCGACGTGCCGGGGCGTGGCGGGGCGTGGCGGGGCGGGGCGGCGGGCGCAAGGTCGCGAGGCGAGCGGACGCCGCGCGTAACGCACGGAGCGTCCTTCCGCGTCAGTCGCGCGCGCCGCCCGCTCTGCGCACGCGCGGAACGACTGCGCATGCGAAGGGTCGCTGACCCCCAGGGGGCGGAGCGGTCAAGAGACCCAGCTTGGTTCACTTTTGACTGGAGTTTCCTTGCTCAACCGCTAAGGTCATTAGACCTGTAAGTGTAGTACATGTATTATCGCGGGGCGTGGCGGTGGCGAGATCCGACGCCGACCTACATGTCGGCTAGAAGGGTTTTCCTCCACCAGGCATCTCCCACCAGCGGGGCACCGCCCCTATTGGAATAAAAGTTACCGAGTCTCACTACATGTGTAGTGCATGTAAATGTATGTAATGTGAGTAAGGGGTGAGAATAGGACAAGGAATGGGAAGGAAAGACCCCGCGCGGCCCATGGCCCGATTGTTAGGGTACTGCTCCGGCATTCGCCTATTGTTGATCGGTGAAACCATGCAAAACTACCGATCGGGGAAATCAACCGCTAGAATTCTCCTCCAACTCGACCTAGGTATGTAGCTAGTGTCGAAAATCCTGCCACCGCCGGGACACGAACTCTAGGACCTCCCGGTCAGAGGTACCGAAGCGACATCAATCGATGCTCTGAGCCATCTAATCCCTTGGCTCACATTTGAGACCTTCGGGGTGCAAACAATGGCTGGACACAGGAGAGGGCGTAGCTCAGTGTGTATTCCGAGTGGTTTCAAGAACGGACAACATATGGCAAAAATAATGCGCTCGTACGTTTTCGCTAGTGCAGCGCGTTCGTGAGAACAGTGAGATCGTTTTTCATTTCCCCCAGGAAACGTGAAATGTCAGTTACCATTACCTACACTTTAAAGCCTCATTTGACATTAAGCCCGTTGTGATAAAATGCGAGTTAGGTCTACAGACGCATTACGTCACCCTAATAATTTGTCGAAAACACTCACATACAACCAAATAACAGGTTATAGGCTACTATACATTTTCGCATCACAATCAGAGTCAAATCTTGTAATAAAATAGGAGTTCGAATGTCACCAATACCAACAGTGTTTTTCTTAATATTTTCCACTGAGGAAAGCTGAATATTTATGATGTCATTAAGTGTCTTCCCTCATTCCGTTTTTTATGAACACATTCCCCCCCCCCCAGAAATTGATTGGCGTCTCCGGGGCGCTCGTTTCATGACTTCTGCGAATATCACGGTCTCTTCAATTAAACTCCGTTTCTAGCTTTAGGAAATCGGATGAAGAAGAAATACAGACACGGCCCAATCCAATGGCAACCCTGCATTTTGGTGCAGGATTGCTACATCTCTGGCCTTGGCCTACCTCACACTGAGGAGGGGTGAGAGAGAGAGAGGAGCGGATACATCTGCAAACTTGATATCGACTAGTCATCGCTCACAACGCCATTCTTTTCCTCGAATGGAGAGATGACGCTGATGAGATGCGCACCGGATAGTTCCGACTTGCGCACGCGTCGACACGGAAAGCGGCGAGCATTGTTCCGACGCCCGCGAGTAGGGGCATACGCAGGTTCCGGAATAGAATGCAAGAAAAGCAGCATTTCATTTTTCATGTCGATTATTTATCGTCAATAAATATGACCAAATTTGAAAACAACCGATATCCAAAGAATCGTATTTATATAAGGACTTACTTTTATAAAATGACGATAAACAGAATTCATAAGTAATATTTCCAGAAGAATCATACGAGTACCTAAGTACTACCTTTATTATAAATGGTTAACATGCCTACTTTCAAAATAGCTCTACTCATTTATTTTCTTTGATAAATCAATTAAGTAGAATAAAATTCGGTTTGGGCCTAAACGGATCGTTTCCATCAGGAATCGAATGCAAAGGAATCCAATATTTCCATAAGATATCTTTATAGTGATTCCAGTTCCTAACCTTGTACCCATTACTTGGTGTAGATTAGAGATTTTGATGGATTGACAATGATACGATAAAATGATGAAGCAACGGCGGAGTGAGAGCCACGAGAAACGGGAGAACTTCCAGAAAACCTGCCAAGAACCCGCTTTGTTCTCCAGAAACTCCACAAGGATGGAACGGGATGTGAAGTCCGGTTCCCAGAGGTTGAAGGCGAGCGGTTTGATAACTCCACCGCGAAGGAAACGGAAGGAAAACTCGAATCGGGAATGGCGTGGGCGAACGGGGACGTCCAAAGCCGCTCGCTCGTGGCCGCGCGCGGGGTCGCAACCGCGCCGTCGTGCGCCGTGATAACGCTATCGCCCCGCGGAGAGGGCGCCGGCGGTCGAGCCACTTTCTCCGCCCACGCTCACGCCTCCGCCCCCGCCTCCGCCCACGCCACGCGCCACGAAAGTCCACGGCGCGGGCGAGCGGCGCGACACCAGCTTTCTTTTGTTGTGACACCCGCTGATGCAAATGCGACTTCCGATTCCTTGGCGTGCTCCCGTTTAAGCGAGACTCGCACCTGACCCGTTCCTCCCGCGCGAAGCGCGTTGCAGCAACTCGCGAATCCAGCAGCGGAGGCGACGAGGGTTTCGGCACCAACGCCAATCATGCCTCGCTCCAAAAATGTATTAGATGTTTTGAAGTTTTGACAGCTTAGACAAGGGACAGAAAAAGACTTTCAAACTGCATGCAAATCAGCGTAATGTCTGGAACTGGAGGAAAACTACCGAGAGCATGCGTTTGCGCAATATTTTTAATTAATAGCAAGTACTTCGTTGACTTTTACACGAATATTTCCGTTACGGATCTTCAAGAAGCTCGTTGTGTTTTCGTGCGGTTCTCTGAAACAGCTTTTCTTCCCGATCGTCATACGAGATATTTCCTCAAATGGAAGCCCGTGCCAGGACACGGCGCAGGCGCGCATTGGAGGCCAGCACAGGTTCGCCGTGACGCCCCTACAATGCGTCCCGCGAGGCCCTGCCCACGCAGTCGCCCGGCGCGGGCGCCTCGCGTTTGCGGTCACGCGGCGGCCGCGCGACCCAATTGCAGCGACCACCGCGACGCGTGGGCGGATGCGGCCCTGGCGGCGCCCCTACTCCCACCCCCCACGCACAGCGCCGACGCGCTTGCCCAAAGTCCGGGGTCACTGACCAACATCATCCTCATTGACAACGAACGTCAGAATAGCAAGCAACGTGTGTAATTGTTAAATTGAAGGAGAGACGGGGTGAACACGAACACAGGTATGCTATCTGACATAATAGGGCTTCGCAACAAACTGTTTAACTGTTCGATTTACAAGAACATTAACCTGCAGTTTCAGAGAGTGGAATCCTTCAATATCGTGAACTACCATTTTTATCATTCCAAAAATATTTTCCAACCTGTTTGGACAAATAAACAGCTATTAAGAAAAAGTATTCAAAATATTCAAAAAGCCACCAAACTATATCCTCTAGTGATTTATTTACCCTTAACGAGTTTCGTAGATGATCAGTCTCGTTTTCTGACTACATTTTTGCTTTTAGTTTCCTTCCGAAGAATAAATAACTCGCAGCTGACACGAGGCGAACGGTGCAGCCCAGTTGGGGCCACGTAACCCAAGATGCGCTCGTTGTATTCGCACGTCGCAACCCACCAATAAGGATACAGCCGGCGGACGACACTTCGTTTGGTAACGGGGAAAGTGATGTCATCACCACGGGAAAAAACTTCACCCCAACACCGCCATTAAATCGGCACCATTCGGCCGGGAAGCCATCGTGCGTTTCGAAATCATCGCGGAACAAGAAGACCTGCGGGCCTGCGTGAAGGTATACACGAAATAGCAAACGGCTAAGTCATCTGCATTCAAAACGAAAACAACTCGTGAAACTGAAATAACGACAAATTTACTTTCAAAGAATATCATTAAAGAAGTACCTGAAGCACACCATCGACAAGAACGCCTTCGAAAGTGAGGAGAAAAAGGTGAAAAGCTACCAACCAACAGACGAAGAGCACGACAGATGCCTTTGTATGAATTTATTTTCAAAGAAGTTAATTTTTTGATTGGGATGAGGGTTACATTCCATTATATACACTACAAAAAATTAATTAATTTTATGTTCATTTATAACAGATGTTAATTATTATAACGTAAATCGTTACCTGTTAGTAACACAGGACATAAAGATGAAACAATACAATTAATTGGCTGTAGAAAAAGGCCTAATTTCTTTAATTTGACATACTCTAGTTAAAATATCAATTCACTAATTCCCCTAGAATTTTCATAAAGGCTTCCTTAATCCTTCAATTCAAATTGAATGCTTATCATTCTCCTTCGTCCTAGTTGTTTTCTTGGAAGCACACCAGATGTGGACAGAAGAACATCGTCATACTATGAGTGGTGGTTTTGGAAGGCCAAAGAAGATGAAGTATGTGAGAGTAAACAGAAAATAATGAGAGTATATAAAAGATTTGCTTTTATCAAGTTTTTCTAGATCTTTGTAATTGCATTATTATTATTATTATTATTATTATTATTATTATTATTATTATTTAGAAATTAATACATTCTTACATGACAGCACGTCGTTTTCGAAATTTGTAATCCCTCCACAGAATGCATTTCCAGAATGAAGAGGTCAAAAGCGTGGGCCGCGCAAATCTTCCTGGGAGAAGCGGCTGAAGGTGCGAACGCATAAAAAGCTGGAAATGCCGCAACCACGCCTCGTCCATTAAAGTCGGTTCCGAGGGCGACACGCACCTTTCGCAAGCGCGAGGCCTCACGAACGAATCCCGCCGCCGCGCCGCGGCGTCGTTACGTGAGGCCCATCTCATGGGCTGGGGCTCGTATGCATCGGGGTCGGCGCCGCGGGCCGTTGCGCAAGAGCCGATTCCCAAGAGCTGAATCGGGACGCGGGAACCGCCGAAGGTGCACTAAAAGAGACTAGTTCTGCAAGTTTCACTAAAGCTATAAATGGTTCTTTTCTCTTTCTTCGCGGCCTAACGTCTGTGAGGAAGTCTCAATAAATTCTGTTGTAATGGTCTAAGATGTGATGGAACTCGGGAGCGATGGGATGATTGATGAACTACACTTGTATAGTTTCCAGAATAGAATCGCAAGAAAATAATTGTTCCATTTTTCATGTTCTTTATTTATCGTCAAAAAACAATATCAAAACATATTTTTGCCGATTCCGAAATTTGCGAGCTAGGGGAGTTCCCAGCCCTGGGCCTTTTTTTATTCAGTATTATCCACGCCTGGGGAGTAAGGGAGTTATGTGGGGAGCATTGGCGTATTATTATTATTATTATTATTATTATTATTATTATTATTATTATTATTATTATTATTACTGCTGTAGAATATAAGATAAGCTCAAATTATTGTTTCGTGCCCCAATTCGAAAACTTCCGATTCCATAAAAATAGGCAATACCTTAAAAAATGACGCTTCCCTCAGTGGGATTACAAGTAACTCTGAACATATCAAAATTTGAATATTCAAATAATAATATTGTTTGGCTACTTTGTGGGTCAATATGTTTCCTCGTGCTCTTGAAATACGCTAGAACTTACATAAAATAATTCTATAACAAAGAAAAGGTACGATAAATCACGAAACAAACGTCTTGTTTATTCAAAAGGGCCGTAATCTCTGTTTATCACTCTGGAAATGCTCTTAGAAATTCTAAGAGATCCGAGGCAGATAGATCCTCCATCAATAGACAGCTTACAGATCTTACTGTATTTTGACGATAAATAAATAAAATTAAAAACAAACGTCAAGGAAAAATTTGCGGGGTGAGTGGAAACAATGTCAAAAATTGCAAATCAAAAATGCAAACATGGTATGATTATTTGGACACCAGCACACTGCTCTGATGAGAAGGAGCACGGAGTGCTCGCAACCCAGGTCGCAATCAAGAGCATAATCCGTGGGCTAAATCGGGCTCGAACCTCAAGCAGGGAGAGCGAAGCGAGTTCCACGAGCGGATTTCTCAGAAGCCGGTGCCCTGCGCCTGCCCCTCCCGGGGAGGAGGGGGCACACACCAGCGCCAGACGTGGGCCGAGGTCAGCTTAAGGCTATTGTAACAGTAACACAATCTCGCGCTGACTCACCCGCTCCCGCCCACTCGCCAGCGGCGTAAGGACACCACGTGACATCGCTGCACCACGAGGGCCTTACGCGCCGGCGTCCCACTCAACCACGAGGCGCACGAGCGGGCAACGAGCAACAAAGGGAGCAAAACATCCGAGTTTTGAGACTCCTTCCAAGGTTGCTCCTCAAATAAGCATGCCATTGTGTGGAAGGCATTAAAAACACAGATGGAATTATAATGGGATGACATTGTCACTGTAAAGGTTAACGAATAAACTATAACGTACAATGGAACCTCCAACGCTTTCGATGTCTGCTCTAACACAATAAGTTTCACAAAAACTAACGTCGAAACGTATTCTCTGTCGGAAACCAGGGAGCTTCATACAATCCAAAGATATTTCCTCAAGCTATTATCTCTGCTTGCCCATGAGCCTTCAGTCAGGTAGTCATATCCATTTTTAAGATATACGATACTACCAACATCTCCCGTGAGATAATATCAGTGAGTTTACCCAAGCTCCTATTATATTCATAATTCGAATATCTTAAAAACGAACTCTATGAGAGAAGTGAGACTCGCACGTGACGACCAGAAAGTACTTATTAGCATTTTTCATTTCACAGAGATATCTGGGTCAGCGATACAGATCTTCCAAGTTTTCCATTTAATGATAAGTATGCAAGAATGTTCGAGGTCAGGTATCGATGTGAACGCTTAAGAGGCAATTTGCCTTCCACACCACGGGCGAAACTTGACGGTGACTGCGGTGAGAGGGGGGGGGGGTCGACTCTAGTCTTCACATCCAAACCCAGTATTTCGCCTTGTCTCGTTTCGACCCCTCAAATGTCTCGTCAGCGCTTCCATCGCCGAGGTCCCAGTTCGATCCCGGTATTTCCCTCACCTCCTCGCGATGCGGAGATTTCCTCAATTCGCGCGGGTTCTCCTTGGCCCCGCCAGGGGTTTTCCTGGAGCGGCCGGCTGCGGGGCGCGAGCCAAGTGGTGGGGGAGGCGGGACGGGGCGGCCGCCATGTTGGCCGCCGGCCGTGCGTTGCGTGCCGCTCGGAAGACGCCCCCCCCCCCCGACAGAGAGAACGCGAGATCGTCCCCGGCCGCCGCCGAGCCCATGCAGCGAAGGATTCTGGCTTTGAAGATAACCCTCAAAATTCAAGCTTTCGCGATATACTTCTTTTTTCGTCTCCTGTCGTTTGATGACCGTGCAATGTGACAGACATCGGATATTTAGGGAAATGCCTATTTTATTATAGAGAACTTATTTAAAGGCTGATAATATATGCGCACGAATCATGAAAAATGATGACATATAAGGAAGTTTTTTAATTCTTATTGTTACTATTTTTTAGCATAAATGCCTTTATTGCGTCTCTTGGAAGAAAAGAACAATCGAGGGCTCCAGCGCCGCACGGCCCTCTGCGCGTGGGAGAAGCCCTCGGGGCTGCTCTGCGCCTGCGCGAGGGCTCGTAGCGGTTGCCTTTCATTCCGCCAGGGGGAACCATGCGATGCGATACGACACGACACAATGCGACGCGACGCGACGCGATGTGACGCGATGTGACGCGATGTGACGCGATGTGACGCGACGCGACTCGATACGATGCGACGCGACACTCTATGAAGCGCCAAGTGGAAATCCTGAAGGACGGAGTTTACCTCGCGAATCGTAAGGGAAGCGTCGTCCTCCATCTCTTCATCTTTTTCCCCGTCTACGAGTTGGCGAGTTAATGGGTGATTCTTAATGGGGCTATCGAGAGATGTCATGCGATTGGCGCCCTAAAAGTGTGCTGCAAGGACGCTTTTCGAGGTGGTACCCAACGCATGACGACACCACTCTGAACGGAGGGAAAGTTCAGGGCGGTTGCCTGACGACTGGCGATGGTTGGGGAGAGGACGCAGCTGTTTATCAACATTTTAGGGGATGGGCGGCGGAATAATTTTACTTGGAGATTGTGCAATAGCAACGTTGAAGCTAACGGCCATTCATCTCAAAGATACTTTCGTGATTTTTTTAAATACATTCCTTGAGTTAACAAAGACAACACCAGCATATCAAGTGAACAAAATCTTTGTACAATGTACATTTTCCTCATTGACAATGTAATGAACATTTCCAATTTACTTGCTTTAAAATGTTTTTAATGCACACAAGGCGCAAACAAAATTACTGAAAGTAATGCGTATTTCACAATTAGTTTGTTTATTCAGAATTTTGGACAAGCTTATAAGAAGTAATGTTAAATTAATTTTGAAAATGAAACGAAAAGAATGAAGCCAAAAACAGGAATACTCTCGGAATAATTACGAACTCACAGACACAATTTATGTTATTAAAGTTTGTGTGAATTGATGATGTAATAAATGAGTTATCAATTTGTAATGTAAGTATTTTATTTCCTTAGGTTATTTCCCGCGTATAATCCAATATTTGGCAAGATGACAAAAAATACAAACCAAATATTGATTCATTTGTAAGCTAAGAAATCAGTATTGTCTGGAAGTAAGTATTCAATCTGCACCAATGGCACACCGAAAGCTGACCGATGAGCGCCTTGGGACCATTCCGAAGAGAGATCCGTTGGGTCTGTCTAAGTGCAATGGAGCAGAAACAGGACGGAGTTGAACGTTCGTCTGAGAAGGCCAGCCGCCAAATGGCCGAGAGAAGTCTACTACGCCAAGTAGGCCACAAGCAGTTTCTAATAAGCGTGCAATTGCATACGTCCTTCCGCGAACACACGGAATAATTATGAAGTCGGCACTGAATTTTAAGTAATGTTTAATGACAACCCATACATAAGCACAAAACACTTTACTTAATATTTATGCATTATTCGTAACAAGAGGCACATATAGAACATTATGAAAGAACTAATGTAATATTTACGTAAACAGTGGTCAGTGATTATTTTAATTAAGCAAATATTCACGAAATATTGTTTTCAATTAGCGATAGTAGTTAAATACTCACATAATGAGAGATTTAAGTAATAATATACTTTTAAAGCGGAACAGGATTCAAGCAAGGATTTTGTATTTACTTTATCTGTGACGATAAGAATCGTCATTGCAATGAAATGCGCATCATACTGGGATACAAATTACACATGAGAAATACAATCTCTATCGAAATCTTCGAGATCTTAAGACATTCGAACCGAAAATAACTCTTGACGCGGTAATTAGGGCAGGCTTTGTCGAGGAGTTTAGGGCTCTGTCGTGACCTTTTCTTCTAAGCGACTTGTGAACTCGTGCGGCGCACTTCGTGTGTTAGAAGTGTGTTCTGCTGACGTCCAGCACCGCCATGCAAACCAACGCACCAAACGTTACACACAAAAAGACCCTCCAGTGTCATAATCACAAAAACCTCTTGGAACACTCCGTTAGACATGGCTTCCTTTACGGCACGCCTTTATGACGGGAGCCAATAAAGCACAAGCGTTTCCTCCGATTTTCTTTCGAGGAGAGCATTCACGGGGAATGACGTCAGGGCTCTTGGTAGCGAAACATCGCCAAGAGCACCGCGGGCGGCACGAGGCGCCGCGCAAACACGAGTTGATCCCACTGCCACCTGGCGAGCAGACGCGGAACATTATGGCTTCCATCACGACAATCGAAAGGCAGAGTGCGCACGGCCGCCAACAATTGAAAATAGAAGAAAAGAACGAACACACGAAAATATAAGAATGCATTTTCAACGTCAAAGTAAAATTATACTCTTATAATTTATACTGAACTAGATATAAAATCAATTGCTATGTATTCATGAATTTACTCCTAGGGAAGTAGTTTAAGTAGTGAAAATGCTTCACGAAACGGATGAAGACATTCGCTCGATTCTGTTCTCGCAGTTTCACATCATTTGCAAAACTAACAACAATATTCGTTTTGAGTATTTTCAGACCCATTAAATGCGTCTGCTTACAGAAGACAAACTGTCGTAGGTTTTGCTACGTATTTAATTTGACACCTTTCTCTGTTAAACAAGCTAGGAAGCTTTCTTTGACATACATGGCTTGTTTACTAACACAATCACACCGTTATAAGCAAATACGTTTCGCACAAAGCAAACGCTGCAGTCAACAAAATTTATTTGCTGCTTATATACTTTTTGATTTAGTACACCAAAAGGCTCTGCTTAGAAATCTGCATTCATATGAATGATAAGAAAATGAAAGTAAATATACTATTTGTAGGCAAACTGATAACATTAAATGAATTCAGAGTAGTCTGAAAGTCTTCGAATTGCATTCTCCCGTTCTTAACGATTTTCCACAAATGCACGCAAAAATTTGGCAGACAACGTGAGCAAGCAGAATGAACCATGTGTTGCTTGTAGTTATGATGCAACAACAGTTTTTGCGCCCAAGATGCTCATTGTTGTCCTCCTCTCAGAATAAATCAAAAGAAACTTTGGTAGTGGCGGGAGATACAAGACATACTTCATCGTGTGTGCTGATCAAAGGCAGCACTTGACCAGGATTTTTAAAGGCTTCCTGGAACTCTTGCTAAATTACGTAAGAAATTAATGAGGACAGATTACCAACATCAAAAGAGCGGTAAAAGAAGCTGATGCCCAGGGGGATGTGCCTGATCGCTTCTCATCTGTTTACAAAATCAGGAGCTAAATATAGAACTACATACATGTCTCGGAATAAATGGTACAAACTTCTCGAGCATGTAGGGGGGTTGAAATTGATAAGCGTTTTGCCTATTAGAACGTACTGGGAAATTTCATTTAATGAAAAAACACGTATGACATTCGCTCCTGGTTAGTCACCGGGTATTGTTGTGGCAGGTACAAGAAATCTGTGTCGTGACTTTCAACACCAGTGCACGCTCAGTTGTCTACCAATCAGGGAAAATGTCATATCGCTATATGGAATCTTCTACATGTTCATTTGTAAAAACTGCTCTTCGTTCCACTAAATCCCATAGAAGATGGAAACGTTTATTCTGTGGTTCTGTATTATATAATGGGGAGGCATGATTAGATTCGATTTTTACTAAATATTTCGATTCATATTTCATTCTTAAAATGTTTTACAACATAATTATAGATTACTTTTTAAGGTCTTTGGTGTTTTTAAAACACTGTCAAGTGTTTTGATCTGGGAAAAATTAGCGAACCATGAAATAAAGCTGTTTGAAGGATGTGTGAGACGTTTACATCGTAAGCGATGTTGATGTCACGGGGTGTTGCAGAGCTGGGCGTCGCGTTGGCTTGGACGCCGCTGGGTCGGCGTCTGTTTCGCGTCACGCAGGCACAGTATTGCAGCGGCCGCTTTTAGCCCCGACTCTGTGCTCTGCTCCGCTCGCCGCACACGGCTATTGTGTTAAAAGCGCGTAGGCCTTTGAGCGGCTCCAGAAAATCCATGACGCACATGCGCGGGCTAGAAATCGCCTACAGCCACAGAGGGCTTTGTGGAGAATTCGGAACATGTTTATCGAGAAGGTTATTGCGGCGTTACACACGGGAATGTATGTTTAGGTTCGCTATTTAAACGAAACTGGGCACCGAAGTAAATAGGATAGCTATTTTAATCGCTTCATCTCGAGCAACTGTTCTGGGAACACGGCGGGAGCTGGATTCTGAATTAATGCGATTCGCATTCTTCTTATCTGGATGGTTGTGGCAGAAAAAGTCCGTGCAATTACGATGGAATACGCACCACAGTGCTGTCAATCTATCAAATCTTATCAGGCAACAAAAATATGACGTCTGCAATTAGTTTTGCTCCTTTTCTTAACGAGCCTACAACTTCCCTATCTGGTACAATTTTAATTTGAGGCACGTATCGTCTTCTGAGTATATCCCAATTAGCGGAGAATTAAAAGTGCTCCTGGCAGTCGTATAAATCTTCAACATGGGCATAATTTCGAAACACGGCGGCGAGGATTCTTTCTCCATCCTTATTACATCGTTTCCTTTCGCGTGACCACCGTGTTTTTTAGCGCTCAAGGACTGCCAACGACCTCCACGGTTCGCGAACAGAGGATAAATATTCCCGACGGCGAACTCTCCGCTGCAGAAGGAAGGGGGCGCTACCTAAACGCTCGGCCAGCGCAGCCCCGTGTTACGTCAGCAGGCATTCCTCGAGCTGCAGACGGTCGCCTCCTCTGCCACGACGGCGGAGATCGAGACCGCAATGCCAGCCAGCGAGGAGTGAAAAATGACGCACGTTTTATAGCGCCCCGTTGAAGGATTGTGACGAGCATAGAGTGCGTACTGGGAGAATGGCAGGGGGCCGTAGTATGCTCGGGGGTCGTAACTATGAAAGGAGCCCTGCAGCCTTGCGTTAAAAAAATCCCCCTTAAATGTGTTAGTTATTGATTATCCCTCTTTTTTTAAACGGACAATTTGGAGAATTATTTTGTGATATTTGGGTAAGAGATTCTCCAAGCCATCAGACAATTCTATTAATTGTTGATAATAATCGATCATAAAATAAATTGTATTTTTAAGTATAATTTCATATAATTTCAATTATTGCGTTCTCTTTGTAATATTTTTTAATTCATTTCTTAGTTCAGCATGTCATATATACATTTATACAGGTCAGTGAAGATACAAAAATGGAGTTGGTTCGTTTTTTCTTTTCGGCCCCGCACGCAAATTGTGGTGACAATCGGGGTATCCTGCCAAACCTGCATTTCATTGGGACTAGTGAGTACCCCAATTCGTTAGTCACGTACACACAATCAACCAATCAAGTAACAATGCCTTACTTTGTGTGGCCCTAAAAACAAAGTAAATCAATTTGCCTCATTGACAGAAATCGAATGAGCTATTAATCACCTTTGGAGGTGTCGTAAAGTCGCACAAATGCTTTTGTTACCTTAAAAATGCAAAACTTACGTTTTTGGAAAAATTTCTCAATCTTTTCGATACATACGCTAACAAATATTAGTTCCACACCAAAGAAACTGAGACGCATGGAATTATACCTCATTTGTCTCGACTGGTGAACCGGAAGGGGTGTAAGCCTCAGTGACGGACAAACGCAGGCTACTCAAATACTACACAAGGATTTAGGAATATCATATTAAGGTCTTTAACAAAATCTCTTTGTGTTTAAACTATTGCTTTAATTAACAATGTTCTTTTTGTGTTGGAGTAAATTACTAACGTTCGTTCCTGATTAGAATAACAAGTAAGAAGGTAGGGGGTACGCGAACGAGGAAATAAACCGGAAGTGTGTGAGAAGCCAGAGGCAGCCGGGAGCCGCTTCCGGGGAGCAGACCGGCGCGGGGGCTCGCGCGGTTCCGGTGCGCTGCTCCGGGAGGCCAACGGCCCCTCTGCCCAACGGAACCGGCCTCCGCGACACACGAACGAATCATTCCCACCTCCCACACTCTCTAATCTCCATCTACAGCAGGACTGCTCAATTGCAATAATTCGCTCCGGACTGCCCTCGGTGGCCCGCGTGTCACTCGACTTCACTTGACTAGAACCGACCGCGCCGGATCGCTTCGCCGTCCCTCCCGACGAACTCCGTCCACAAAGTGCTGGACCAAGGCACCCGAGTGGGCCGCCCACGTGCGGATCCCTGATCTTTAGAAATTAGCAGGAGCATTATTTTCAATCCCAAATACCCATTCCACTCTCGCTTACGGCGTGCAGTGAACCTCTCAGACGAGCCCCTTCATTTGAAGATTGGGATGAAAAGTTGCGATCAGTTACGACAATCAGCCACACTCGTCTGCCCAAAAAACTTACGAAAGAAAAGAGCTCGATTATCTAGTACCGCAATGCTCTACTCACTGCTTGACATCTACTTTTAATTGCGAATCAAAATGAGATCGACCACAATATTTGGTGGGAACCTGCCTTTTTATATCTAAAGTGTCATAATTAAGAACCCAAAACGAAAATGCATTCGGAAAGATACATAACAATCAATATGGCTGTCACTAATAAGATCAATTAATCATGGGTTCAATACGAATTCATTTGAGGCAAAGTTTATATTGATATAACCTCGTACACATCACTTTTTGTTACTCGATTGACCAATAATTTTGTTTTAAAATACAACATACATATTGACATTGCAACGTATACCTCGATACTCGGTAGGTAGAATATACTGTGTAACACATGCCGGTAATCCAGATATATCTGGTTTTCTTGGGGGATGCACCGCAGGGAGAAAAGGAGAGTTTATTTATTTGGCGCTAGGCTCGGCTCTTTACGTCGCACGCACATTTGCGAAGGAAGCCACCAGCAGTCAGAGGAGCTGGTCGAAGCCCCCAAAGTAAGGCCTCGCCCTTGTGACAGTTTTAAAAGAAGGTATGTCTTTCGATCACTAACATAACTTCTTTAACCTATATAAGACGATATGAAGGAGTTCTATTCTGCTGTATTAATTACTTTGCGTACTATTATTTCACCTACCTATTCATTAGTAATCTACGAATGCCATCAGCACATTCAGTGATTGCGTAAAAAAATGCCGAAAGTCACTCATGAAATCCCAGAAACTGTTCAAGGCGTTTTCTCAAAAGTATATATTTTACGTAATAAAACTTTCAAAGCCCAAGTAAATGCTAATGGAATATTTTCATTTGGAGCAATAAAGACGTTAATTAATTATACGTATTCAAGAAGGGTGCGGTTGGGAGAGAGGTTGCTAGAGTCATTAATTCGATAGATGTATCTTAACGAGCAAGCACACAAAGTCCGTGAAGAATAACTAATCGCTGGTGGAATTCAATCTGCCTGAAGACGGATCTGCTTTGAAATCTCGCAGACGGCGCAGAACCGCAGAGGCCCAGATGAATCTCTCTCGAAGTTCGATTGAGGGCTGTTTCCATTTCTACTGCTCGACTGGAAGTGGTTGATTGAAATTGTTTTCACATGGGAGATATCGGATGCACTTTCTCTTTCACCAGAACGAGGACAACTCCCTGATAGCCCATTGGCATCATTAAGAAAAGTATACATTACTAGTTCAAAATGTGTGAGCCATTTTCTTGGGAATCTCCCCCCCCCCGAACCAGAAATATGGGGAAGAGTCTGAACTGCACCATTGGCGTTTGATTAATATCAACACCTCCTTTTTATCGAATGTCGTAAATTTGCAACAACAAAAGTCTCGTGTTGGGCATATCAAATTTGAATGAGAGGGGACCTCGGTACGCAGAAAGTCAGCCATAATCCAACGTAACTGAACAGAGAACATTGCTAATACGGTATTACGAGAAAAGAAGCTCAGAAAACGGCGCGACGTAACACCAGAGAAACGTGAAAAAAAAAAATGAAACGACCTGAGAAAGTCATCGAATTCTCCGGAATGAAACGCGCCTTTGTCTGTGGCAGCAGCCATTATCGTCGGGTGTCGTCCTCGCCAGGGGGCGTGTCTCTGGAATCACTCGAACAAAAGACGTACTGTACCTCGCCTCGGCAATTTGAGTCCGAGAACGGCCGCCGCTGCGTGGCGGTCGCGCTCCGCGGGATGCCTCCCCCCCCGCCCCGCGCCCGCCACCTTTCCGAAGCCGTTCACCTATCTCTCCAAAAAGGCACAGCCCGACTGCATCCCGCGGTCAATTTCCCCCCAAACCGTTTACCCACCTCTCCAAAAAGGCACAGCCCGACTGCATCCCGCGGCCAATGTTTTCCAAGTCGTTCACCCACCTCTCCAAAAAGGCACAGTCCGTCTGCATCCCGCAGTCATCTTTTTCCAAGCCATTCACCTACCTCTCCAAAAAGGCACAGTCCGACTCTATCCAGCGGTCAACTTTTCTAAGCCCTACCTCTCCATAAAGCACAGCCCGACTACATCCCGCGGTAAACGTTTTCCAAGCAGTTTACCTATCTCTCCAAAAAGGCACAGCCCGACTGAAGCCCGCGGTAAACTTTTCCTAAGCCGTTTACACATCTCCCCAAGGAGGCATAGTCCGACTGCATCTCGCGGTAAACGTTTTCTACGTCGTTTATCTACCTCCCCCAAAAGACAAAACACGACTCCATGAAGATTGATTTCTACATTTACATTCGTCTTTTTAGTATTATATGGATCGATTATAATTGTTTTCTCAGGTAACGAAAAGTGTAAGGGGATTAGCTGGGGGTGATGGAGAACTGACGGAAGGATGCAGTCAGGCGGGAGGGGGAAGGCATGCGAGCACGTCACATTGGCCCCGCCTACACCTAGCGACACTCCAAAAGTCGCAAGAGCCTCGCTGCAAGACGCCCGCTGCGCGTGTTCTTCAGGGCGCCGTTGAATGGAGGCTCAGTTCACGTGAACAGGCGGCGTACACAAACGACTTCATTCAGAATGTGAAAGACCTCGAGAGGTAGAGCTCAAGACTCACTGTGAAAGTGTGCCCGCGAATCAAGATATTGGCTACTTAAGAATTGGCTGTAGAGAAATGTATTCAATTGCAAAAACTAATATACTACTATATAATAGCTATCACGGTAAAAAAATCCAAGGCAGCAATCGAATGTAGGGAGAAGAAAGAAAAGAAAACAACAACAACAACGTTGAAGATCAGGGTAATTAATGTGAGGCGTGATTTCCATAAAAATATTTGGCGCAAGCACACATATTAAACCAAATAATATCGGAAGAGTTTCATTACATACAGATGGAAAGACCAATTCCAAAAATGGAAAAATCTCCTATAATTAATAAAATTAAAACGATAAATCGATAGAGCTTTTGGTTCCATAAATTTTGTTTTACACAACACGTAATGAAATACTTCACACGTAATGAAGCGATTCGTTAATTTGTAAGATGATTAAAAAAGCCGGGCAATTCCTTCTACTGTCTCAAAAAAGCGATGTAAATAAGTAATGTCTGAACGAATTCCAAAGGTGATGGTAGTGAAATATAAAGCGTAAAATTGAACAGCTTGCAAAACAGCCTATCCTTTCTGATGTCGACAAGAATCGGATGAAAAATCAGTTTTCTTTACGTTCCCCCTAAGCACGTACAAGCGAGTGAATTAGTCGCATTTGCAACACTCAAAGAGTGGACATTTATAACAAATTTAACGGAACTTCTTGTCCGTGTTTTCGACTGCTTCGGTGGACGTTCACCCCAGGGACCGACGCATCCACCGCAACTGTCAACGTCGACCAGAAAATCGCAAAGCGACGCGCCATCTACCGGCGCGTCCGGCTCTCCCCCCTCCCACCCCCCAGCGCCGAGCGCCACGTCTCGGGGCCGGCCCGCAGCCGCGCACAAAATCCAAGAACGTCAGTGGGCCGAACACGACGAGCGGTACAAGAGTTAGGAAGTTTCAGCTCCCAATTTAGAAGAGGGAAGAGAACCACCAATAAAAATAATGAAACAATTCCAATCAATATTTCATTAGGAGAAGAACCTTCCTCAATATTAAACAAAGGTGATAAATATTTTGAAGGGAGTTAATAGCCGGATGATTTCTGTAGACATGAGATTTTGAATTCGGTGACTTTGTCATAAGAAATTATCCTGAAACAAAGTGTTTCGTACGCCTCGTAGTTTCTCCATTTTGATAATTATTTTTTTTACCGTGTTTGATCCTAGAAATGTTTTCTTTGTGTAATTGTGGCTTGTTTTGCACCATTTGATTTATCTATAGTTCGTACGCGATATCCATGCACTCGACGACCATTGAAGTTCAGGCAAACGCTCGGGTTTTAGCAGTCATCAGGTGCACAGATATGTCGTGCGAACTACGCTTTCCAATTATTGTTTTTTTTTACACGTTACTCTTAACACTTTTCTTTACAGGATTCATGTTACACGTACTTCGAATATAAATGATGCAGGGAAAGAACTACAAATATCACTCTAAAAGTATTACGAACTATAATTAAATCATTGTAACTTCAAAACCGAACAAATTTTCGCAGTACCGATGAAAAGTGACTCATCTCAATATCGCCTCTTTTAATTAAATAAAGAAATATGTTGGTGGAATAGTACACTTCACTAGTAGAAATTTTACGCAGATAGTTCATGATTGTGTACAGAATCGTTGGCCGCAAAACTAACGGCAGAGCTCAAAATAAATCTGATCTCCCGCAAAATGACAGTTTCCGAGACGTGTCCCTTTTCTTGCGGCCCGCCGATTTGAGAGCCGGGCAGAGCCGTGGGCGCAGTGGTTTTTGGGCGCCGGTCGCCGCTGAATGGAAACCGCAAGCGCCGACGCCGGGCGTCGCGACGCGGAAGGGGCCTGACGCGGCCGGCGTCGGGTTGCGGCCTTCGCGCCACCAGCCCCTCAGAACGGGTGCGAGTCTCTTCCTCCCAGCTCCTCTGCGCTTGGACTTTCGGGAACGGGAAATTGCAAGTGTCACAAATGCTCGTGGTTTGGAACACTGGAAAGGTTGGGAATATGAAAATGATCGGAGAATACGAATAATTATTGAATTGTGTTTCTTTCGCACTTTTCGTACAGGTGGTTCAAAATCGAGTCAATCAATTTCTTTGCAATTAATCAATTCCGGTCAACTTGCTTGGCAATACTTGTACGAGGTGAATAACCCAAGACGTTTCACTACCAAAGAGAGTGAACTGTTGAGTTTCGGTGCATTGTGGGTTCCATTCGCTTCTTCTTTACAAGTATTAATAGTACTATTCAGTCATAATGAATATTTTACTGAAGATCGCTTAGACATTCACTCTATATATTATACGTTAAAGAAAAATGGCAGTTCTGCAGGACTGACACAAAACCATGCAGGTGTTTTGCTTCTAACTTCGAGATACCATGCCGTTAGCTCGTCGCAAATTTGAGAGGCGAACATTCTAGAATTTCTTGTTATGATGTAAAAAAGACTGGGCGCAAAGGCAAACTGCGTTATTTCTTGAGTTGCAAAACCCATTATTATCGTTCACAACAGGAAAACCATGCGTGCTAAGCTCATAAAATCCGAAACTGTTCTACACAAGAGCTATATTTGTTATATCGTGATCTACAAAATGAGACCTTATTGGACGCTCTATTCCTGTTTTGAAGGATTCTAGCACCCAAGATCACAGTTCATCAGCATTTTTTGAGGTTGGGTTACAGAATGAAGATATTTTTTATTTTTACAAGAATGATTTCAAAATGGGGTCTTTCCGCACGGGTCCATCTGGAACGTACATCTTACAGCACGAAACCAAAACCTTTTGATACAAACGTTCTAAAGAATTACGAAAACCTCACAGAATACCATTCGGTAATTCTTGTATTCTTACCGAACAAGCAGTCGCGTATGTATATTTCTTTTATATTAATCCATTGTCACCACAATATCAAAACGGACAATACATCAGGACTAAGAGATTGTTCGAAACACTGCCATTACAACTGGACACAAACCAGGAGATCTGTGTTACATTCCCCGTCGGACGACTATTACTTTGCTCCATTTAATAGTACATAATGAAACGATGTAATGATGGGTATTAATATACGAGCGAGTATCAAACTTCACAAGAGTGTATTAATATCCATTACATCAATTTCATACGGTACTTTTTCCACGACTTTTATAAGTTTAACTTTTACATTGAATCGTTTCGTGGCAGTTGAAATGTAGGATTCAGCCAAGGCCACCTAACTCTACCCTCGCATGCTACCGCAGGTGGCTGTGCTTACCAGTCCGCCTGCAAGGGAGTAGTGCGCTAGTCAAATCGGATCGAAGTGAAATTACGATCCAATTAATTTTAAATATTACTACTAATAAAAGAAATTAAAACTGACAAGTATACTATAATATCAAATGCAATTTTAATGTACACAATCGAACGGAACATTTACTAGAACGATTCTCAGTGATTAATTGTCAATACCCGATTCGTTAAGTTCTCTGTGATTGGTCGAGATCCTTTATCATAATGAAATCTGGATCGTAATGAGTATCATTATGTATCTGGTTGGATCCAAAAAATGACAGCTTTGTGCAATGGGAGTAGAATATGGTTTTGTGCCCCGTGAGGGCCCCGCAGCCGCGAGCGGCGCCGCGGTGGCTCTTCCGCGCGGGCGTAACTCGCTCTGCCGCCGCCAGGGCTGCCACTCCACTTCGCCTCCGCGACGCGAGACGTGGGAGAAGCCGATCTGCTTGGCGCGCACGGCAAGGCCCCTCCTCGGCTCTTAGGAGAACGCAGCCCAACGAACTCGCAAAGTGCACGCTTTCATTACTGCGAAAATGGTCATCGAAGCGGATTCAAGAAAATGCTTCCACTGAACAAGAGAGGCAAATGAAAATCCATTTCAATGCTTGGATATATTTTTAAACAATGCTAAGAAAACCTCACATGTACAGGTCTAAAGCACTGAAGTTCTCAATAGAACAGGGAAAGGCGCCAAATTTAAGACATGAACTCAAAATTTCGAAGTTAACTATCTACACAATACTTACTAATACTTCTTTTTCCGCCATGCTCTGCCAACAAAATAATCCATAATACATTTTGACCATTTTAGAACCAAACCATACAACATTTTTATAGATAAGATGTGTACACCAGAAGAGTGATACCGGTTCTAAGAGCCCATTACACACTTCCTTCACGTGGCACTCAGAAGCGAGGGCTGAGGTATATAGTTATTGATCCCCGTTGTGGGATCCACAACCGGCGCAAGCACGGCTGGCGAGCGGCGCTTGAGGGAGTATGGGCCACTTGACGCCTTTGAGGTTAGGCAGCTGTCGCTCGATTGCCCACCCGCCCCGCCCCCTCGCACGCGGAAGGAGGGAGGGGGTTGGGCCTCGCCTTCCGCGAGGGCGGGCGAACGGGATGCGCAACCTGTCCTCGTCCCGTCGCAGGTCCTCGACTCCGCTCCCGCCCACGCACCGCCCCGCTGCCACGTCGTTGCAAAACTTGGGAGCTTAAAACAGCAGGCACACATACGCTTTCAAAGTAGACAAAAAATTGTAACTTTTGTAAAATTTAATGGTTAAATTGTAAAATTTATTTATAAAAGTGTCATATTTGTTAAATTGTAAAATTTTATTATACAAGTGTCATATTTGTTAAATTGTAAAATTTAATTGTAAAAGTATCATATTTGTAAAATTGTCATATTTTTTACGTGTAATGAAGTAAGGTACACGTGAATCGCGATATTAACTCATTTCATACCTCATAAACGCGAAACTGTTGAAGAACGGAACTTGCAATTAAAGTTATAATAGATTACGCAACGGAGTCATGAATTTTTATTCGCCATGATATTTTGTTTTACGTGTCATTGTAGCCCCAGTTTCTTCGTATTCTACCAAACCCCACGCCGCGGCGCGCCGCGCACTTGTTTTTCGTTATTCCCCGTCACAGTGTTTACGGCAATGGCAATTTCTCTCTGACCACAAAGTTGGCTTTTAGTGAATTCTGTTGGGCAAAGCACCGCACAGTTTCCGTCGTCAATGTCTTCAGAGTTGCTGACAACGCTTCTTCCTCCCTTGTTTAAGTGTTCGCACCATCTATCATAACATTCTATCTCACGCTCATCCAATTGAATCGATTATTTCGAAAAATTCGCAACTGCAATCCTTTCAAAAAGGAGGTAAATTCACAATTTTATTCAGAATATGCTTTTAGTTTTCATATGCCATGAAACGCAGTATCATTTGTTCGTTGAGCAGTTGTGGTAGTCTTTTAATTCGAATAGGCCACGTCTCCGGAGATGTGGCGTTTTGGACAACCTGGGCGCGCCGGACATTTGATGGAGATGGGGTCTTTTGGAAATAACCGATTCCATTCTAGATTCAGCCTTTTCCACCGTTGCTAGCAAGTCTTCCCGTCTTCATTTGCTGGCCACTGCCTTGGCAGCGCTGCGCTGGTTGATATTGTTTCCATGGCCTCCTGGCGACCGAGAAAGCGCCTCCGCCCCCGCGGAGCGCACGCAGGCGATAACGAGCTTTCTACCGCTTCAGGAGGCGCAGGCCAGCGGGGCTTCAGCAGGCCGCGCACGGCGGGAGCAACGAGGGGAAGGGAGGGGAGTGCAGTGCAGTGCAGTGCAGTGAA
>BLKR01004715.1:0-99835 GCA_011170035.1 Teleogryllus occipitalis
AGACTGCTGTAACGCCTCAGCTCAATTATTTTTTTAATGGTGATGTGAAAAATAAACACAGGAATTGCCAATAGCCTTAAAAGTAAAGTTAGTTTATAACGTTTGAAGTCATATGGGGCGTGTCGAACTCTGGCGGATTCGCTGCCAGAGAAAAAGGTATTGTTAGTTTTGAGATAACTAGCATCACCCTTTTCTCTGACAGCGGTTCTGATCGGACGTTTCTAGAATCCCCACGGTGGCAGGATTTTCGTACCGCGAGTACGAGCACATAACTATGTCGAATTTAGCTGCTGCCTTGAGGAGAATTTTGGCAGCCCAACACTGATCAGTTATTTGCAGTGTTGTTGTGTTTTTTTTATTAACTAGGCGAATGCCGGAGCAGTATCCTAATAAAAGGGCCACGGACTTTCCTTTTCCACTATCTTTCCTTCCTTTCTCTTGTCTTCTACTATTCCTTTACTCTCGCGTATTTGATACATACATGCACTGCACTAACACACACGTTGGGAGACTAGTCAGGGGCAAAGAAATTGTCTCGACTAGAGATGTGCCCCGTGGGGGGGAGATACCTGGAGGTGGAAATGCTTAGTAAGCCGACATGTAGGTCAGCAAAGGATCTCATATTGAAGGAAGGAAGGAACAACGCTACCTCCAGCGATAAAACATTCACTGCATTGACAGCGCTAATGACCATAGCAGTTGGCGTGCCCAGACACACCAATAAATCAATCATGAAGTGAAACGATACATTTGAAAGAATGTAAGTTGTTAAGACTTCATAAAATACATTATTGTATAAAAAAAACTGTCTTCCTCGTTGGGAAATAAATTATTTTTCATGATTACTTTTCGTTTCTGTGGTATCCCCCCAATCAGAAGACGAAACGGAGTTACGCTCCGCCGCGCCGCTAGTGGAGGGGCACAGCCCCTCCCCTCCCCCTTCACCGGGCGGTGGGGTATAAAGGCATGGTCGGGAGCAGGGCGCTCCCGTTCAGTTACCGCTTCGCGTAGCTACCACCGCCGCACTCGCTACACGCCCTACCGCGGCGTAACCTGCTGCGCACTATAAGAGGACTCCAGACTGCTGCCGCCGATACCAGCTACCGTCACCAGTCGTGACGTATCCGCCGGGCGATCAGCACAGACCTCGGGGGCTACTGCCGCCCTCGCTACACGCCTGGTCAAGGCGCCATCTGTGGCGCGCTACAAAGTGACTGCAGACTACCGCCGGCACTTGCTACCGTCACTAGCCGTGACGTATCAGCCAGGCGATCAACGCCGACCTCGGTGGCCACTGCCGCCCCTCGCTACACTCCCGACCGCGGCGTAACCCGCCGCGCGCTACTAGGAGGCTCGAGGTGACTGCGGCCAGCTATCACGTTACGACGCTTATCGCCACTGCGGGCGATAAGGCTCGGCGAGGCAAGAAGGCCGTTAAGAATTATTGTACAGTATTTGTTACGTTGTTCTGTGTATTGGTTATTGGTGAAAGTAAATGGTTATTAAACATTGACTGTTTAACTTACCTTGCATCCTGCAAATACAACAGTTTCAAATCTCATTTATCTTGAAATAAAAACCAAGGCCTGTTGAAATGTTCGAATTTAATTGTATTGTTTTTTGATCTCTTAAATATTTTGTGGGAAGTATGTCACATACATTTTCATTAGCAATAATACTTTCCATTCCGGCAGAGCTCACAAATTCTTGCGTAGAGCCAAAAACAAGTGGGGTGACAGTTCGACAAGTGAAATTTAAAATACGGACAAAACCGCGTAACGCAACGTGAATAATCTCTCTCATTAATAGTCAAATAACAATACATCAGCGTAAAAGAGAATTTATAATTTCCGTCCAAACCACCCTGAATGCGTACAAATACGTACATTGTTGCTATCAGAAGGGCAACATTCGCTGGCGGTGATTTTTACCTGGAAACATGTGGGCGATGCATCCGGTTCTTCATCTCCCATTACTTGAGTTTACGAGCAATTTCGCCGCCATTAAATTCAGACGGCTATCCGGTTACAATCCCAACGCTGGGTCGGTTACATATATCAGCATCGAACCTGAAGCTATGGGTACAGTGCAACATGTTTACAAGCTTATACCTGAGCGAATTAATTTGGCAGCCTCTCTATACGTTCACAACATGAAAAGTAAGCACTTTTTAAAAACATTTTAGTTATTTGAGGTTTCCTATATTATTTTTCTCTGAATTATTTCTAACGAATATCATTAACATTACAAGTCATTCTTTAATGCAGCTAATACGCTGTTTGCATTCGCTTTGCAACGCTTCTTGTAAAAAAATTGAAATAGGTTTTTCTATCTCCGGCTTCAAAGAATGGTAATTGGAGTCCCAATATTATTATCAATAAATGAATACAAACGTAAAAAATATTGCAAATTAATTCTCATATCAAAAATATTGGTGTCACTAACTCTCTAAACGTGAAAAATTACAAACTTGAAAAATATTGAAAATTAATTCCCATATCAAAAATATTGGTGTCACTAACTCTAAAGTATTCCACTTTGACCGAGTATTAGTATAAACCTTAGCACTACCACGGGGGAGGTCGCTCAGAGATTCACCGATGGTGGTTTCTTGTCACAGAATAGATAATATAGTTAAACTCCGTTAACGGAGATGTTGGATTTTAATTCGTATGCCACTCTTATAATCCGTTAATTAAAAACAAACATACTATTTTTTAAAAATTGTAACAGATGTAAAATTATGTTCATATTTAAAGAAGAGAGCAGAAAGCCATATAATAAATTTCTGCTTTATTGTCGGGATTAATTGGATTTTAGTCGACAGTGTACTATTTCGTAGCACGAAAACGTTTTTTCTGGACGACTGTTTTTTCGTGTTTGTGTTTTGGTTTTTACGTGACTGACTTTAATGTCTTTATCTACGTCGATGCGCTAATGTTCGGCCAGAACACTACTGGAAGTGAAATCAGACGTTTTGTTAAGATATCAATATTTTCTGTCAATTTTAACATTGAGCGTATTATGAAATAAAAACCCTTGTGGGTATGTAGTACAGTTTAGCTAAGTTTTCAAAATATGCCTGAACTGTTTGATTGTTAATCTTTATTTTTTGTCGTTCCACCAACCTATACATTTTGCATACGTTCGCAGGCATCTTTTGATTTTTCAGGTAAAATATATGATGTTTCCTTTTGACTCCTCTACATCTGACGGAATATTACCCGGATATATTGATACATTTTAAAATTAAAATATAGATAATATTATTCGCTTTCACCCAATATGAAACGTTAGTAAGAATGGAAGTAAATGAAACAATCGCAATCGCATTGTATGAAACAATCCCAATTCGCGGATCGCAACGTCTTTAACCAACGCCTTTAACTATTAACCAATGTACATTTCAAGATTAATAAAAAATAAAATGGACTTATAATAGTCGTAGATAAAAGTTTGAATGATATGTGTTCGATATATCATAATGAGACTCATACCATTTTTGCACCACCTGGCTAACGCCTCGTGCTGAAAATCTACCGATACACCACAAAAAATTATGATAAACAACTACCTTAATTTTTATCATTCTTATACTTTATCCATATAACCATACATTTTAAGTTTACTATAAATGTGCGATAGAATTCATTTCGCAAATTTGTATACTATTTATATTTCAGAAAGAATAAATCGTACGCAATTAAATAAAAAAAATCACACATTTAATATCTTTTATTGCCCATAAACGTTAGTTTAGGAAATAATTTTCTTCCATTAACATCTCCGAGAGAGATTTTTCGCCTTTTCAAATCAGTTTAGGCAGTTTGAAGCTCGGCGCAATTTTTCAATTCGCCTCTCGCAAACATTCTCCGTCTTTTGTTCGCTGGCGGAGCAATCACCGAGCGGGAAGAACAATGAGGGTGATTGAGAAGGCGCGATAGTGAACGCTTGGAATGCTTTCTGCTTCTTCCTTCCCGACAGGGTGAGTGGATTCCTTCCGTTCCATTGACTTGCTTCCTTTTTTTTATTTATTGATTTTGTTGGATGTACATAGGTCAGTTTAAGTCTAAAATTTACAACCGGGAGCGGTAGCTCAGTGCATCAACTGATGTAACTGCAGCGCCTCTGACCGGGAGGTCCTAGGTTACACTCCCCACGGCGGCAGGATTTTCGACACTAGCTTTTCAGCTAGATCGAATTCAGTCGCTGTCTGGAGGAGAATTCTAGCGGCCGGCTGCTCTGATCGGTAGTTTTCCGTAGTTTCTCCGATCAACACCAGGCGAATGCCGGAGCAGTACCCTACAAATCGCGCGCGATCTGTCCTTCCTCTTCCTTGTCTTATCCTCTCCCCTTACACACACACTTTCACTAATATGCACTACACTTCCACATATTTCGGGAGACCGGTCGGGAGCTTAGAGCTTGTCCCGGCTGGGGCGGTGCCCCGCTGGGGGTCCTGGTTAGGGGGAAACCCCACTAGCCGACGGTAGGTCGGTGCTGGATCTCGCGATCCAGCGGGGGAAGTTCACCGCCATCTCCCGATAAAAAACATGCACTACACTAATGAGACTAATGACCAAAACAGTTGACGCGCCCGGAAACACGAAAAAATCAATCAATCTAAAATTTACCTATGTTTGGAAGGCATACGTGTTAACTTATATTTAAAACTCATTTCTAAGAATAAAATTTAACGCAAGGTTCAGGATGCCATATTGGGTCCTCTATTCAGGCTCAAAATTGGAGAAGGTTTTAAGGAATTGTAGGGATATCTGTTTTTTCTCGTATGGTTCCGATATTTTGCGAATCTAAAGGTTGCAAGGGAAGGGATTTGAGGTTAATAATAATAATAATAATAATAATAATAATAATAATAATAATAATAATAATAATAATAATAATAATAATGTACTGGAACAGTACATTATTATTATTGTACTGTATTGTATTGTATTGTATATAAATGTACTGGAACAGGTCCATAATAACAGATAGGTCTGTATCATCTAATAAACCGGACATTGTATGGCATGACAAGAGAAACAAAAAGGTGTATCTGATTGATGTCACAGTCCCGCTAGCTCACAACATCCCAAAGAAAAGAAGTGAAAAAATTCTAAAGTATCAACATCTGGCAAACGAGATAAAGGAAATGTGGAGCGACGTGGAAATGGTGACGATTGTACCAATAATTCTAGGCGCCACTGGTGAAATTCCTAAGTTCCTACATGAATCCCTAGCTGAAATGCAACTGAAGAAGGGGTTATACATCCAGATGCAAAAGATTGTAATACTGGACACGTGTAACATCGTGAGGAAGTTTCTGAACATTGATGGTCGATCCAGTGCTAATTATGACTGTTGGAACGTGTATCTCGTGTTCATGGTAACCGAGATGCACGTGTGGAAACAAGTTAAATTGTGATAGTGATAATAATAATAATAATAATAATAATAATAATAATAATAATAATAATAATAATAATAATAATAAAAGTTGGTGGCTAAGTATGTGATGTGATGTTCAATGAGTTCCAAGATGAGTTCTTTATGAAGCTGATGATTGGTGACAAACCCCAGTGAATTGGTTATTGTACAGAGAAATTGGTTTTTGCGGCATTTGCGTCTTGTCATTCAACGTGATCTTTATCTTCCTCTCCAGTATTTGAAGGGGTCGCATTTGCAACAACCTTTAAAAGTCAAAGAATTATGTGAAATCATTCTTGAAAATAAGTTAAAATGGTACAATCATGTATCGAGAATGCCAACATACCGACTTCCTTTCATAGCTATGAACTATAGAACAGAAGTAAGAAGGGACATTGGCAGACCGAGAAGAAAAATAGGTGCCGGAACAGGTCACATGACCTAAAACCTGTCGGGAAGAAGAAGAAACATCTACAACAAGGCAACTCACGGTCTGCTTCTTCTAAGATTTTGCTAATTTCTGCCATTAAAACTTCCAAAACTGCTTTTTCGTTAACAGGACTGTTTCTTGTTATTCATCAGCATTTACATGCCATATATTTCTAGAACACCCAACTCATCTTTGTACACAGTTTCTCTTTTTTGCTCTCCAGGCTTTTCCATTCATGCTACTGTTCATTTTACAATCCCCTATCTTCCCAGAATTTAAATCTGTAAATCTTCAAGTTTCTGTGAACAACCTTGTTTGTCTTAATATTGCAAGTAGGTTCATTATAAGATTTGCTTGTTGCTTTTGATAAAATTGATGGAATTGGTTAAATTTTAGTCACACGACAGTATGGATCGTATTGTACGAATATATTTTTTTTCCGCATTTATTGTCGAATGATATGATATTTGTTTCTCCAAACTAGGAAGATCATACATAGTTACACATGTAAAGCATTTGTTTATTATCTCGGTCATTATACTTGGTTGTCTATAACAATAAGTTTTCCATTTCCTATTTTATAAATGTTAAGAATTTTGTATATACACACACACATCAATTAAAAAAGCAATAATTAACGCTCCCTTTAATATCTTTTATAACACATTTTTCCATCTAAAATGGCAGTTCCATTACTCTAGGCAGTGTTATTTTAACGTTTTGTTGATTTATATGGTCAATATTAACAAATTTATTAACAAAACATTCAAAGAAGATTGGCCAAGAAACAACTATGATTCTGGTTTAGGAGCACGTCTCTCGCATGAATTTCAATTTTAAAGTTTTCTGAGCATTTACTTGTTTACAACACAAAGTTGGTGACGTATTTACGAACAAAGTTTTGCTTATAAATCTACGTTTAGATGTTGTTCTGCGTCGATGTTACTCTCCAACCCTGGATATTTTCTCTACTTCACTCCCATCTCTTTTATGTGTCTTTTTAGTTCTCAAGCAAGCATCTGGCGTTGATTCTAGATATTCTCTTTTTCCCTCGTGTACTTTTCATCTACAGCACTCACCTCGCCAGAGAAGTGAAGTACACGGAGTGCAGACATCCTTTCTGGAGCAAGGTCTAGGAAAGAGGTTTCATCCTTATCCTTGATGTTCTCTTGTCTTTGTGGTCCGAAGCTTACAAAAGCACACGTAGCATATTTTTGTTCATTTTTTTTCTATTCACGAGATCCTGCGAAAGCGAACCAAGATATTACTGTTACAATAAACCACATTCGTCTTATTCTCGATGAATAAACCTCATGTGTTGCCATTACAGCATTCTTCAGGTATCAAATTCCGTTTTAGAGTTTTCTTTAGACTTTCAATAGCTCTAATATGACAAGCTGTTGTGAGATATATATTGAACATATTTAAATGAATAAAAACAAGGTAGTCGCAATTAAGAACTTTCTAAGATAGATCTCTCGCAAAGCATTTTTTCTTGTACTTTCTAAAACGATTATATTGTTATAATAATAATAATAATAATAATAATAATAATAATAATAATAATTTAATAATAGCAGCAACAATTATCATTATTATTATTATTATTATTATTATTATTAATTTTATGGGATTGAGAACGGTATGCAATGTTGTTTCACTTATAGGAAAACACTTTCATTATGATATTTAGTTCCTGCGTATATTTAATTTTTATGAGGTAACGATCATACGTAGCTAATACAACTATACCTTGTTGCTTCATAACGAACATTGAATACATTTGAAGTTTCTGAAATTGTATTTATAAGAGGATCAACGTAAAAGCAATTTTAAATATTTTAAAATAAATGAGAAAAATCACTATATAACAACAACAGCGACGACAACAACAACAACAACAACAACAACAACAACAACAACAACAAGACAATTGAAAACCTGAATACAGCAAATAACTTCTGAAAGAGTTGAGATCAGTTTTCAATATTTTATTCTTTCGCACACTAGCTTAAGGTGACTTAAATGACACTTTAAACACTGGAAACATTGAAAGCAATTTGAACATCGAAGATTTAAATTTCAAGATGTTGAAAGGGAAAGGAGTTGAAACTCTAAAGGGACATTTACCTTTCGTGAATATAATTCTATTTTTATGTCGTGTTTTCTAAGTATCAATTAAAATAAGGGAAAAACAGAAAATGATCAACGCTGTACAATATGAATCGGAGAGAGAAGGTAAACTTTAAAAGTTGTTCCGAAGATTCAGCAGGTATTCCGTTTAGTACACATGTCCAAGATTTTAATTTAGCAATTTCGTGAATACAATTCGCAGAATGAGAATAACTTAACATTTTTATCTTACAGCTTTTCTTATTAGACATTTTAGATCTTCCCACTCTCACATTGTCCCTCTCATATTGCCTCATTATCTCTTTCTCTCCTTCTTTCTTTCTTTTTTTCTTTCTCTCTCTCTCTCTCTCTCTCTCTCTCTCTCTCTCTCTCTCTCTCTCTCTCTCTCTCTCTCTCTCTCACACACACACACACACACACATATACAGACAGACACATACACCCACAAACAAATACACCCCGCGTGGATTGTGGAAAAGAAGAGAGGTTCGGTTTTAGTGGGTAAAAATCTCTCAAGCTGGGCAGTTCCCAGTGTCTTTTGAAGTTTCTCAACTACCCTCTAACCCAAAAAACACACATCATGTCTCTTTCACTGACTCTCTCTCTCTCTCTCTCTCTCTCTCACACACACACACACACCCATACATACATACATAATACATACATACATACAGACACATACACCCACAAACAAATACACCCCGCGTGGATTGTGGAAAAGAAGAGAGGTTCAGTTTTAGTGGGTAAAAATCTCTCAAGCTGGGCAGTTCCCTGTGTCTTTTGAAGTTTCTCAACTACCCTCTAATCCAAAAAACTCACACTATGTCTCTTTCACCGACTCTCTCTCCCTCTTTCCGTCACACACACACACACACACACACACACACACACACACACACACACACACACACACTATGACTCAATCGCACTGTCTATCCTTCACACTGTCTCCTCTCTTCGATGTCTGCCTGGCCTGCCTCAAATTTTTGTTTTTCTCTTTGTAGGGTCATTATCTTATATGCGACAATTTTGCTCTCTTTCCATCCATCCACCTACCTCTATGAAACCTCTCAAAGCCTCTGAAACTTTCAATTCATGGGAGAGAGCTCTTACCAGGGAGCTTTTCTCAGAACGGGACACTTCCTGGGGGAAAAATGATTACGCTCTTCTAGGATCTCGAACCAGCTTTCCTGTGAAAGAGATCGCCCTTCCTCTCACTTTATGATCTGGTTTAGAATAAAATATCACCAATATTATACTGTAATATATACAGCAAAGGGACTAGCCTTTTGAATTTATTTGTTACTAGTGTACCGTGCGAGAACTATGCCATGTTAAACCCCACCCTCTTCCTTATTTTCCCATTTCCATTTTAAGCCTGTAATATTTCTTTTTCTTCAAGACCCTCTTAGCCTCCATCACTTGTTCTATGTCTCCTTGTAATTGATAACAATACAATACACCTTTGTCAATACAAACTATTCTTATTTAACATTATTACCGATCAGAGAGGTACACCCGTGTAATTCAATCGCATAGAATATTAAGTAATTCGTTTAATTTCACATACAGTTGCAGGTTGTACAAACTCTAAACAGTTGGGGAAGAATCGAGAAGCGCCGAACCAGCAAGAATGTAATGGAATGTACAAGAAGATCTTATCCTATAGATTACGGTGTGAAAAACGTTTCTTTGGAGCCCTCAGTCTCAACATTTTAGTTTTAAGGCTCTAAAATGCTTCGTTTAGAAGTTATTTTACGCTAATTTGGCTGTGCCGACTAGAATTGAAAATGTGGCTGACTACTGCGGGTTGTATTTTACATGAATATTTAGATGCGTTTTTATAAACAAAAACTTCATATTTTTAAAGTCAAAATGCAACACGCAAAACGCAAATGAAGAGAAGGAGAAACTAAAGCTGATGTAAGTCTAAATTAGATATTTATAAAAAAGAAATGTGTTCGTGCTCTTTTTTCTTATCTAGTGTCTTCCCTTTTACATGAACATTGTTGGCAACCCTAGTCTGAACATACACCGTCAATGAATATGCCTCGTTTGTGGTGTAAACGCACACACCTTCAACGAAACTTCCTCGTATTTGACCGCGTACGAGATTGGATGTAAGGTAGACACCGTCAACAAATCCGCTTTGTATTTAATCACGTGAGTGCTTGTGTGTGTGTGTGTGTGTGTGTGTGTGTAAAGACACCTTCAATGAGTCCACCTCACATTTAACAGCATGTGTGTGCTTCTGTGTGTTTTGACAATTTCAACGAGTCTGTCTCGTATATGACCGCGTTTAAGTTTGCAGTTACAGACGCCTTAAAAGAATCTACCACGAATTTAACCACACGTGTGCTTATGCCTTCAATGAAACTTCCTCTTATTTTATCGTGTGTGTGTGTGTGTGTGTGTGTGTGTGTGTGTGTGTGTGTGTGTGTGTGTGTGTGTGTGTGTGTGTGTGTGCAGATACCTTCAACGAGCCTTTTTCTATTTGACCGCTTGTATACGCAGACACCTTCAATGGATCTGCCTCGTGTTTCGTCTTGTATATTCTTGTGTGTGCGAGGACACTTGAATAGAGTCTGTTTAATGTTTGACGGCGCGTGTGTGCTTGTGTGCGCGGATATCTTCAAATAGCACGTTTCATATTTAACCGCTTGTGTGTGTACATGTATGTGTCCATAAACTTTCAATAAATCTGATTCGTTTTTGATTTTGTGTATTTGTATGTGTTCAGACACTTCCATCGAGTCTGTTTAGTACGTGACCGAGCGTGTGCTTGTATGTGCAGACACCTTCAATGAGTCTGTCTCGTTTTCTCATCTTGTATATTCTTTTATGTGCGCAGACACTTCCATCGCGTCTGTTTAATGTTTGACGGCGAGTGTGTGCTTGTGTGCGCAGACATCTTCAACGAGCATGTTTCGTACTTAACCCCTTGTGTGTGTACTTTTATGTGTGCATACAGCTTCAAGAAGTCGGCCTGCTTTTTGATTCTGGGTCTACTTGTATGGGTGCAGACACTTTCATCAAGTCTGTTTAATGTTTGTAATGTAATACAAACTCTTACTTTAATGTAATACAAAATCTGTTTAATGTAATACAGCTTCGAGGAGTCGGCCTCGTTTTTGATCCTATGTCTACTTGTATATGTGCAGACACGTACATACACGTATATGTGCAGACACGTACACATATGTGCACGCACATATGTGCATCGAGTCTGTTTCATGTTTGTAATGTTTGACCTCTTGTGTGTGTACTTTCACGTGTGCATACAGCTTCAAGGAGTCGGCATCGTTTTTGATCCTATGTCTACTTGTATATGTGCAGACACGTACATACACGTATATGTGCAGACCCGTACATACACGTATATGTATACATACACGTATATGTGCAGACACGTACATACACGTATATGTGCAGACACGTACACGTATGTGCACGTACATATGTGCATCGAGTCTGTTTAATGTTTGACGGCTTGCGTGCGGGCAAACACCTTCCAAGATACTATCTTGTATTTGACGGTGCGTGTGTGCTTGTGTGCGCAGGCTTCCACACGTACACCTTCAACGACTCCGCGCACACGGCGCGCGAGCCGGACGAGATCCTGAGCGTGATGTACGAGGACGGCAAGTGGAGCAAGCCCTACTACGACTGCGGCGGCGGCAACATCTGGATGCTCACCTACACCGTGCCCTTCTTCGGCTTCCGGAACGGCTCCTACCACTTCAAGTGAGTACCACTGACTCCCCAATCGGATGCAACGCTACTTTAAATGAGTGCCATATCTACCATTAAACCGAGAGCGGTAGCTCAGTGCATCAACTAATGTCACTGCAGCGCCTCTGACCGGGAGGTCCTAGGTTCCCATTCCCCACGGCGGCAGGATTTTGGACGCTAGCTTTTCAGCTAGTTCGGATTCAGTCGCTGTCTGGAGGAGAATTCTAGCGGCCGGCTGCTCTGATCGGTAGTTTTCCGTAGTTTTTCCGATCAACACCAGACGAATGCCGGAGCAGTACCCTAACAAACGGGCCACGGACCGCGCGCGATCTTTCCTTCCACTTCCTTGTCCTATCCTCTCTCCTTACACACACACACACACACACTTACACTAACATGCACTACACTACCACATATTCCGGGAGACCGGTCGGGAGCTTAGAGCTTGTCCCGGCTGGGGCGGTGCCCCGCTGGTGGGAGAGTCCTGATTAGGGGGAAATCCCACTAGCCGACGGTAGGTCGGCGCCGGATCTCGCCATCCAGATGGGGAAGATCACCGCCATCTCCAGAGAAAATAACATGCAATACACTTACGGGACTAATGACCAAAGCAGTTGTCGCACCCGGAAACACGAAAAAATCAATCAATCTACCGTTAATGGGCTGCTTCTATAATTTAAATGCGTACCATTTCGACCCATATTGGGCTGATTCTCGGCTTCAAATGATTCCCATTCCGACTCCTAATGGGTTGCTTCATTACTTTAAACGCGTACCTTTTCGACTCTTAATGTGGTACTTCTCAACCCTAAGGGGTTGCTTCTCTACTTTAAATGCGTACCATTTCGATCCATAATGAGTTGATTCTCTACTCTAAATGCGTACCATTTCAACCCTTAATGAGCTGCTTCTCTACATTTAACGCGTACCATTTCGATCCATAAAGGGTTGCTTCTCTACTCTAAATGCATATAATTTCGATTCTTAAAGGGCTGCTTCTCTACTTTAAACGCGTACCATTTCGACACTTAATGAGTTGCTTGTCTACTTTAAACACATACCACTTCGACTCTTAATGGGCTGCTTCTCTACTTTAAACGCGTACCGTTTCGACTCATAATGGGCTGTTTCTCTACTCTAAATGCGTACCATTTCAACCCTTAATGAGCTGCTTCTCTACTTTAAACGCATACCATTTCGACTATTAATGGGCTGCTTCTCTACTTAATGCGTACCATTTCAACCCTTAATGAGCTGCATCTCTTCTTTAAACGCGTACCATTTCGACCGTAATTGGGATGCTTCTGTACTCTAAACGTCTACCATTTCGACTCTTAATGAGCTGCTTCTCTACTTTAAACGAGTACCATTTCGATCCTTAATCTGGAAGAGAGTTTTTCTTTCGAACGTTACAAGTCACGAGGGGAAAAACTGACCCCAGATTAATTTTCGTCCCTTCGAGGTCTTCTAATATCATGAATTAATTAATAGAATTCGGTATTTAAATAATTGTTATATTTTAACTTCATTAATCTAGTACTTTTTTGTAATTATCATTATAAATGTTCAAAACATTCAATCACTCGTTGATTACTAAATTTATAAATATTACTTCATATTAAATTATCATTTAACAATGTATGTGTAAAGTTCAGTACGTAAAATGCACACAATCATTACAGGCCATAAATGATATTTACATACGACTGTTTTCTAGATGTTTAGACTTAATGGACTGTTTTTCTACTTTAGACTAGTAACTTTTTGACCCTAAAAGACTTCTCTATTCATTTTTTAACCATTATTATTCTAATGGGTTTGCTTATCTACTTCAAATATGGATGAATATGACCCTTCTCGAAGAGATTTCAACTTAATTTCAGTACCTTTTTGACCCTAATGACCATTTAAAGTTTCTCTGCTTTAAATGAATACCATTGTCACCCTAATGGAACAAGGTTGGGGTGCTTCCAGGCCATAGGACATCAGGGTGCAGATTCCGTCCCACAGCTCAAAGTGTGTCACTTGAAAAAGTTCAATTGAGTATTAGGTATTTCCGGGCCCGACAACTACTAGGGTCATTAGTCCATTGAGCAAAGTGTATATTACAAGTGGGATGTGACCGTGTTGTTCCCCTCCTGAATGTGAGATCCGGCGCCCACCAACAAGGAGGCTAAGGGAGTTTCCCCCTTTGAGTTTTCTCCATTGGGGCACCGCCCCCGCCGGAGCAAGCTATAGTGCCGTATTTATGAAGCTCTGCCAGCAGAGCTCTTAGGGGTCAGCCATCTGGGGGCTTGCTGGGAGGTCAAGGTACGACTAGAATTGGCTGGGAGCCGTTCATAAATCGAAAAACCGAACACTGGCAGCCTGCTAGGCTTGGCAAGCCCCTGGCTGATGTTTATAAATACGGTCCTTAACCTCCCGGCATAAATCCGGGCAGCAATCCGGATAAATGCAAAATCGTTTTACGCGCAGTAGAAATAAAGGGACAGCTAAGTATTTGGTTCTGGGCTAGATAAATCCACACGTAACTAGTTGTAAATATCTGGGGGTGATAATTAATGAACAACTTGGATAGAGGAAGCACGTCAACTTTACTGTTGGGAAGGCATGGAAATCTTTACACTTTGTAAGCGAGTGCTAAGGATGGGAAGCAGTAAATCAAGAGAACTAGCATATTCAACCATTGTGCACCCGGTGTTAGAGTACGGAGCAGCGTGTTGGGATTCATATAGAAAGGTCCAAATAAACGCCATCGAAAGAGTTCAGAAAGTAGCAGCAAAATTTGTTAAAAGGGGAAATTCGTTAGGAAATATTTCCAATGAAGTATCGACATGGAATTGGCGAGCCGTAGGGAAAAAGCAAGGTTGTGTACATTTTACAAAGCGTTAGGGAAAAATCCGGCATGGAGGGAAATTCAGGAAAGAATGCACCCGTCTACTTAGCACGTCACGACCACATTAGAAAAATACGTCTAAGAAAACAGAGAACTGATGCTGGAAAATACTTTTTTTGTAAATAGGACTATTGAGTCGTGGAATAGCTTCCCTGCAGCACTAAAAGAGACTTTTCCCAGAAACATCAACACTTTTAGATTAAGATTAAATTCTAATAATGGTGTAAGCGATCAGTAGTCTGTGAAGGGCCTCTGCATTTAGTAGGCATGCCTTAAATGGAGTTATTTTGTACGGTGTATTAAATTGTATGTATTTTTAGTATTCATTATATTACGGTAGTAGATGTATAGTAAGTGTAAAGAATTTGCCACCGGGCTTAATCACCAAAGCAAATTCAATAAATTATGTATCTATGTTTAGTAGTGTTGTATATGCTAGTGTGTCATTAAGGGTTGAGGATAAAACAAGTAAGAGGAGGAAAATATCGGGTACGGTCAGTGTCGAATCGTTGGGTACTGCATTCACCTGGTACTGATTGGAGAAACCAAGAAGGCAACCTATCCATGTGATCGAGTGCTAGATTTCTCCTCCATTGAATATTACACATTTAAAAACACATTATCGTGAGCTATAAAAGCTGAATTTGCCATTAACTGGCATTTTAGAGAAATGTATTTATCGCAGCGATTCAGAAGAATGAATGACTTTCATTTATAGTGAACATATGAAATGATTTTAATAATAATTCTTGCTTCTACTCACCCCTCTGCCTATCTCCAATTCTCCCTGCTCCAGCTCAACAGATCTTTTAGATCCCCCTCCTGTCCCATCAAGTGCAGCCACCCCATCCCTAGGGCTTCATACATTACGGCTCTCCTTTTCTTCCGCTTTCGAGTGGAGCTACATTTCAGAAAAAGATAAATCACTCTTGGTCTTTTCTCGCTGTAGATAGGTCGATTCGCACATTTACATTTTAATCCACAGACATCTGAACGCTCTTCATAAGCCTTCCTCTGATCTGGAGTATCAAGTGCGAGAATAGTACTTTTCAGATGTATGAACTGTGCAATATTTTTATATTAATTTCTCGAGAACACTAGGTGTTTGACAATTGAGACGAAAGTTCTATCGCACAATAAATCGATTTAAAAAATGAATATGTTTACGTACGTGAATGTAACAATAATAGCACTTGATGTATTTAACTGTAAGTGACAATTTACATGAATGTAACATGAGATTTTTCTGCAATCAAAACTTTAAGCCATAAGCGATTTTCTGAGATCAGCATATCTACACTGAAGAAACAATACGTTATCTCAAAACAATCTGGTGTTCCAAATAATTAGATATAAAGTACTTTAAAAAATTTTGCTTACATTATCCAATTCGAAAATATTTTAATAAAATTAAAGAATATATATATATATATATATATATATATATATATATATATATGTATATATATATATATATATATATATATATATGAGACTGAAAATCAATTTTTAGAAGAAAGTTCAGTTTTGGTAAAATATACTATAAAATAGATTCATTGTGCAGGCCGTTGCATTATTTAGATTTGGTATGACATTCTACTATTGAACATCTAAATTTTCATGCATAATGCAGTTCTTATTCCATCAGAAACACTGAAAAGCAATTGCGAAATTTTAGAATGAAAGAGAAGAAATCGACGACATTATAATGAATTTCGTTCTTCCTGTACTTGTTTTCCAAACGTCCCGTCCAGCTATGAGCCAATACATCGGTTGCATGAAATATCGCGTGTCTGATTTATCGCAAGCGACATCGAAACGAAGAGAGATCTGACGATAAGATGATCTTGCATGTAAATTAACTGGGGAAATAGAGCACCGGAAATTCACTTTTTCAATCGAACGGAAAACTGCTTTCGGAACTGACGTGTGCCAAGGTTTATTTTTTTAACGCATGGGAGGTGCTTTATTTAATAAACTTCCCTCATTGAATGTTAATGTATATAAAATCAAGAATATTAAAATTTCTCATCTAAATTTCTCAAACCTTAACTGAGATTATTATACTCGAGATTTTCCTAACGTGGCAGCTGAGGGTGTTATCTTCAAGATGGAATTAGGCCAGGGCTTTTCGCGTCTTTCTCATTCATGCCGCTGGAGTCGCTTGATCTGCAGCACTTCTTGATTGTTTCGATCATGCTATTTCTTGCGGCAGAGAAAGACGCAAAAAGTCATTGTTATTTTCACTTAGACGTCAAAAGTCAAAGTTATACATTGAGGTTCTGTTTTAGACTGTTGCCATAAGGGTAACTAAAAATACGAATGTTCGGATCCGTTTCTCTGCTCCTCACGCCATCAGTGTAAGTGTAATCATAGTCGGAATTGAGGCACAGTGCTGCGTTTTCTTTTCTTTAATTTCTTTGGCATTAAGTACTTTACATTTGTTTCCATTGATTTACAATATAAATTTCTTAAATATTTTCCTTCCAGAAACAAGCGAAGGGCTTCATACTCACCATCGACAATCTCAGAACCATCCTGTCCTCACTTTCTAAAATCTTTCGTTTCCATAAACCTTCCTCATTTTTCTCACATTCGAATTAATTGTTAATTTATCAATATTATTATACTAATTTACAATTTCTCCTTGGTTATAATATAAAAATAAAAGTATACTTTTTAGATGTCAATTATCTGGTTGAAAGCCTCTGGGATGGCTCATGGGCCCTAGCTTCCCATGCTGTGGTTCCGGGTTCGATTCCCGGTCGAGACCAAAAGAGTTGTAGCTTTCCTTTAAAATCGTCCCAGTTTCTGTAGTTGTGTGACGAAGAGAAGCTCAAGCAGGCGGATCGTGCCAGTTAAGGAGAAGAGAATACGTCATGTTCGCCTCATGTCGCTCTTACTTCCAAGCCTAGGCATTTAACTACTTCCAGGCATGGGGGACACCGGTAGCTGGCCGGCGAAGTCGGACTACTGACCCAACAACGCCAAATACATGCATACAGAACCTGGTTGTTAATATTAAATTACATTACAAATTTGATTATTTCACAATTAGAAGATACATTTATTTTAGTCGCAGACTACTTTCACCTGAAGAGTAAAGTAAAATTCAACAGCACTGTAACCTGTCGCTTGGACCTACGTCGCTGCTGATGGAGCTTGCCCAGCTACCAGTCCGCACACGTTGCTTCTGACCTTTGAAATTTTTGATGGGGAGAGGGGAGGCATGAGCTAACCAGGCTACAAATGATGAACCGCATTGGTTGACATGAATGTAATAACTATTTAAGACTTGCTAATTAACATTTAAATCCCCTTTTCATGCAAAAATTCTCTCCTTCTCTGTCTGGTCTGTCTCTCTGTCTGGTCTGTCAGGTCTGTCTCTCTGTCAGGTCTGTCTCTCTGTCTGGTCTGTCTGGTCTGTCTGGTCTGTCTGGTCTGTCTGGTCTGTCTGGTCTGTCTGGTCTGTCTCTCTGTCTGTCTGGTCTGTCTCTCTGTCTGTCTCTGTCTGTCTCTCTCTCTCTCTGTCTCTGTCTCTCTGTCTCTGTCTCTCTGTCTCTGTCTCTCTGTCTCTCTGTCTCTCTGTCTCTCTGTCTCTCTGTCTCTCTGTCTCTCTGTCTCTCTGTCTCTCTGTCTCTCTGTCTCTGTCTGTCTGTCTCTCTCTTCTCTCTCTGTCTGTCTCTGTGTGTCTCTCTCTTCTCTCTCTCTCTCTCTCTCTCTCTCTCTCTCTGTCTCTCTGTCTCTCTCATGGTTCGTATCGTAAAAATTGTTCCGCCCTCCTGGCGATCTCGCCGCATTATTCATCTTGGTGAGGATGCTGTGGAGACGGCGAAGTACGGAAGATTGGCGAGGATCGGTTGATCCCGTCCACGTGTCCGGGCTCCCGCAGATGAACGTGGGCGTAGCGGCCTCACTCGTGTTCTCCGGCGGTGAGGTGACGCGTGCACGCGAGAGCAGTGTTCCCGGGTAGACGCCACGAGTCCTCTGCGGTCGATTACGCTCCCATTAGAGCGGACAGACGTGAACGCGGCCGATTGAAACGAGCTTTATTTAACCGACCATCGGGAAACTTTTAGTTAAGCCTCTCGATGCACATTTCAACATACAAGAAGCTAAATTATCATTTAAAAAATATTGATTGATTGATTTTTTCGTGTTTTCGGGCGCGTCAACTACTTCGGTCATTAGTCCCGTTAGTGTAGTGCATGTTTCTTTCACGGGAGATGGCGGTGATCTTCCCCCGCTGGATGGCGAGATCCGGCGCCGACCTACCGTCGGCTAGTGGGGTTTCTCCCTAACCAGGACTCTCCCACCAACGGGGCACCGCCCCAGTCGGGACAAGCTCTAAGCTCCCGACCGGTCTCCCGGAATGTGTGGTAGTGTAGTGCATGTTAGTGTAAGTGTGTGTGTAAGGGAAGAGGATAGGACAAGGAAGAGGAAGGACAGATTGCGCGCGGTCCGTGGCCCGTTTGTTAGGGTACTGCTCCGGCATTCGCCTGGTGTTGATCGGAGAAACCACGGAAGACTACCGATCAGAGCAGCCGGCCGCTAGAATTCTCCTCCATACAGCGACTGAATTCGACCTAGCTGAAAAGCTAGTGTCGAAAATCCTGCCGCCGTCAGGACTCGAACCTAGGACCTCCCGGTTAGAGGCGCTGCAGTGAGATCAGTTGATGCACTGAGCTACCGCTACCGGTGCGGATAGACGTGATCGCGTCTGATTGAAACGAGCTTTATTTAACCGACCATCGGGAAACTTTTAGTGAAGCCTCTCGATGAACATTTCAACATACAAGAAGCTAAATTATCATTTATAAAATAGCTGGATGAACAATTCAAAAATAAGAAGCTCGTTGAACAGTTTAAAAATAAGGTTGACGAAAATCTTGCAAGATAACAAGAATGGTGAACTCCAGTCTCCTGTATTTAAGGGCTCCGCGGGCCCTCCCCCTGCGTATGACCCGGTGGTGTCCCTGCCAATCACGTACCCGATGTAAGGTCCCGTGATTTTTTTCCTATCCGGTGGGTGGCGCTCTCTGGCAGCGTCTGCCTGAAATGGCCCGTAACGTAGGGCGTTGCAACCATGGAGCTAAGAATTCAGGGATGTATCATGACATCACAAACTTGGAGTCACCTCCCCCATGTTGGTGAGTCCAGAAAGACTTGAAAATAGACAAACTGCGTGTGGGTGCTCTGTGGCTTGTAGCTGTGCTCGCGTTCAGTTGTATTGTTTGGCGTGGTTTTGAACATTTGAAAGCCTTGTTCAGAATAGATAGCTTTTTTTAATAGTTCGTTGTAATCACATTTGTGGCTAACGGCTGTACAAACCGTAAATGGAAACCGGAAATTACTTTCTCCAAGTAAGTAACTACTTCATGTCATTTAGAACATTTAGTGACTTTGTAAGTTATTCGTTAATTTTCGTGAACGTTTTCTAAAAGATTTTCTGTAGACCCAAAGCAGATAACATTGTGGATTAGAGCTATACGAAGAGATCATTGGCAGCCTAACAATTACAGCAGGTGATGTTCGGCTCATTTAAAAGGACACGATTTTAAAACTTCTTTACCCTGTTGATATAACTTATTTGCGGAAATTTGCAGATCCATAAAATTTTCGAACTTTTTAAGCAAATAGCTAATGACGTATTGTTAGGCCTGTAGCAACAGAATGTGACATACGGTTTGACAGACGTGTTTTGGACCCACCAATATGGCGGACAGGCATCACTTGTTGAACACGGAAGAGGTTGGTAAGGGTACCTCCATGTATTCATAGCTCCATGGCTGCAACGCTCGCCCGCTCACATGCCTGTCTAATGATGACAGACCAACCACCCTGCATCTGGAGGGCTCGGCTGCATACCTGCATAATTTAGCATCCTGGCAACGCTCAGTTTTCCTTGTTCGTGCCAAATTTCTGAGAGGGTTGCTTCTCAGTGTTTTTCATGGCGAAGGCGTGAATTGGAAAATAATTTCATTTCCCCGCTGCTGAACGTACTTTTGTTGTAATAAAATCGACTCCATTGTAGCTTAAAGGTCTGTGCTGTTACAGAACAAAGTAAAACTCATTGATCTCCCACTAACTACAGTCGAACAAACAATTAAGTAAATGTTACTCATCGTCAAATTCTGTAAATAAGGTGACACAATCATTTTCAAACATTGTATTGTATGAGTAATTTTGAAACAGGGATACGTACATTTGCAATCACGTGTACTTTTTACATGTAAACCTCTTCAACTTTCACCATAATGAACGAAAAATATTAGCAAATGAGCAATAGAAACTTAAATATGGAACACTATAGCAACGATGGAAGAGCAATCATCATCAACAACAACAATAGAAGAGCAATCAGCAGCAGAAGAAAGGTTTCTTGAAATGAACGTTTTACAATGGATCACGTTCGTTTGACGGGAGAATAGCAGTGTGTCTAGGGATGGCAAAAAACATCTATTTTTTCCACCAGAAACATCGATATATTAACATCGATATTTTGCTTTCGATGTTTTCTTCACATCGATATTTTGTTGCAAAAACATCGACGTTTTTTAATTTTTAATTTTTTTAAATAAAGATGTTTAAGCACGTTGTAGAATAACAGAAATCCACAGCAAAACCTTTGTTTGCGTTTTCTTCTTTATCACGCTGTACATTTCCCCTGTGCAATCTGAGGAAATTTGGGAGCAGCTCGTGTTATGAAAGTAGTATGTTATCGCCAGGCGTGTCTTTGCCTGAATGGACAGTGAAACACGAAATCGATATCAAAACACAATTTTCTTTATTGTTAATTTTATTCTTTACATTCGATAATTTGTACATACTACTAACATGCTGGTAACCAAACATTTAAATATACCCCTTGTACGTGCTGATATTAAAAAATAGATAGGTAAGTAGCATATTTATTAGTCTGTAATTAAAACATCGATGTTTTCTCGTTGATGTTTTCATCGACATCGAAAACCTTTTAGCAATGTATCGAAACATCGATGTATCGACGTTTTGATAAAATTTGCCATTACTAAGTATGTCACGTCAGTTTTGAGGATTCCTTCAAAATGTGTGAGTTGCAACACTGACACAACCAACAAGATATAAAAATTGAAATATATAGAATGGCTACGTACACGCTATATTTGAAGGGTTTTGAAAGGCCTGTCGCGGTGTTTTCTGTGGACTACATCAGTATTTTCGCATAATAATGAGTTAAATCGAAATGCATTTGAAGAGATGTATTGGAAACATTTTGTGTTTAGTGTAGATTAATTTAAAGAATCAGATTTAAGTCTGCTTGCTCGTTGTACAAATTAAATCTCTGTATTATCTTCTTAGTGACACTTCAGTTTAAAAAGTATTTTGAGTCATACAGTCCTGATCATTAATATTTAATACTAAAACTTTAAATTAAATTGATACCTCTACGTAAATGCTCTGGTTAACAATAATTTGACAGCAAATCGCATTCTCGGAAACAAAGGTGTGAAAATAAATATTTCAACAAACTTGTCATAACTGTTTTGATACATTTTAATGTAATATCTTTCAACTTTTATTGTGTCTACAGAATGTCCATAATCAATCTGGAATAAACGTACTTGAAATTTATAAACAGTCACATCTAGTATTAATTATTTAAATATTAATATAATTACACATTAGCTTCGCAAAATTATAGAAAGGTATCCCCTCGTACTCCCAATAATGTTGTCGCCTTTATTCGTACAAATTCTATGCAGAACCAGAGAAGTCACTTTAATGTTGCACACCTAAAAAACTGCACAAAAAATCCATAGCATCTACTTTTAAGCAAAAGAGTAGCATCTCTTACTTTGTTTTGCCATCAAAAATAATGACGGCCAGTAGTACTAGTTCAAGCAGGACAGATATATATTTCAAGTAATTATGATTATTCTGTGACAATTTATTAATAATTATTAACAGAAATTCTATGAAGCTTTAACCCTTTCACTGCCGGCGCCTCCCGGCCAAGTACTGCGAAAACTGCCACAGGGGAAATTCAAAAAATGCAGACACATTTCAAATCTAACAGCTTTATTTTAAAAGATATGCAAACTATTTTTTGTGGAAAGAAGAAATATAAATTACTTTTAATATTTCTCGGATTTAAGGTAGAATAAAATTTTTCCTTGGAAAAAAATAATTTTTAACACAATATGTTTTCAAATTTTAAAAAAAGTTCAAAACGATTGTTTTGCTATAATTGTTTTTTTAAGATCTAAAAGTATTAAAAACAAACTCTTTACACATCTGTGAATAAGTCCTTAAATATTTATTGTTTTTTAAAGTATGGCTTACATATTACAATTTTTTAAAATTATTGTGTGAAATTTTGTTTCTTAGCAAATGCCATATTGCACTTATGCTGCAGCTTTATGTAATAGCTTTTGTAACTTCAAACACATTAGAAAGAAATATGTTTCATTCAAAACGACCAGTTGAAACCTTAACCAACACGATAAGAGGAATTCTACGCTATCTATTGCTGAATAAATTAATAAAAAGCACAAGCGAAGCTGCCATCGGCTCCGATCGGCCCGTGGCAGTTTGGCTTTGAAAAACGCATCGGCTCTTGGCAGTGAAAGGGTTAAAGTAATGTCTACTGCTTGCTGACTTTCGCGTGCTTACTTTAAACGCGTTGATCTCAAAACCTAATTTTCCAAAATATGTCAGTGTAACAGTCTATGAATGATGAAATGATGTTTTCGTCCTGAAGGAAGGAGCGCTGGTGCACAATCAACTCCTTTCCACTCACTGTAATTATTACGACTGACATAACACGAAAGGAGTAAATTTCCTTTCATTCACTGTAATTACCATTGACGTACGGATGAAAACGCGGGCTTTCCCAAAACCGACGCTTAATTATTCTTTTAAATACATACTAATTTTAGAAAATTCGATAGAAAGGATTAATAATCAAATTATCAGTTTCTGCCATGATCTAACCCATTCTTAAAAGTAATGCTCCACATTTGTTTTAAAATTAGATTCCCTGTAGAAAATTCTCAAAAGAACTCTTCTCCTTCGTTCGCAAAATGCTACGGGAAGATGGCCAACGTATGCAGATATTTTTCATTTCGTTGTTGTTTAAGAAATGTATGTAAGGAATGTGAAAAACAATTTTTAAATCATTTTCGTATTAACATCTCTAAAAAAGTCTCAGTTTATTTGAAGGTAGTGCAAAACTTTCCAACATAACAGTATAGTGAAATCACATATTTTTACTAATCTTGACGAAAAATGTTCAAGATGTTTACGATTTCACATTCTCTAACAATTTTATTGATGGCCGTTACGAAATACGAAACATAATTGTGATGAACTTCAATCAATTCAAATTTTATAAAACAGAATGCAGATAATGTCGGTAACAATACAAAAATGCATTCCAAAAGCAACGGTATGTGTCAATAAACAGCTTAATGTTCATTTGTAAACGTTTGAATAATTATATTAAATGCAAAATTTATAACAAATCCTTATTGGTACTGTGTTCATTAGAATTCCTTTCCCACCTACACATCAAATGAAAATGTGCCCGAAATAATTAATTCGAAATTCGCCACTCATTCCAATAATTTTACAAAAAAGGAGAATTTTATTGATAGGTAGAACGATAATTGGCATTCTTCCCGCGAAATGATTGAATTAAGTGATGAGATTCAGTGTTCGGTCGCACGTGCAAGTTATGCACGAACCCAATTTTCTACCTTATTGTTGCTATGGATACCGCGCGTAAACTAATTAGAATGTTTGGTATTCAAAATCAATCTCTTGCTTCAATTAGCGAGGTGAAAATTATCACACAACATCAAAATGCGCAGCTACAGTGTTAAACGAAATTTGGTTATGCTGTAACCTGTAGAGTAACGTGACAAATCAAAAAGATAGACTGTGAACGAAAACATTAGTCGTTTGAAGGTGGCAATACGTAAATACAGACGTCTCGAATTAAGATCTGCAATATCATACAAATTTATCAAAAATAATACTGTGACTTAAAAATTTTTGATAAATCCACGAGGGCGAATGTGACAAAATGTGTAGCATTATTACCCCCGCTTTGCTGCCCTTTCTAATGTAAATAATTTTACTTCATTTATTTAAAAGACAAATATCTAAGATTTCGCCTGCCCTCGCTTGCTCAGTATTACGTCTATTATTTATCTACAGAATCGTTGCGGGTCACAGAGAAAATTATATTTTGGGTCGACGGACTTGCCCATACGGGATTTCAAACACAAAATATTACGTAATAAATATTTCACTCATTTAACTTAATTTATTGAGAAAAAAACGAAAAAAACCCAAAAAAATCAAACATGTTTGTCTTTCTAAAAAACCATTATAATTTCCATTTCTTACCATTTTCCCTTACAATTTTGCAAACTTTGCTGTAATCGTTAACATACACATAATAACAAAAAACATTATCACAAGTCGATTTATTCATGCATACTCTATTTATAAGAACATACATTCTCTGACTCGCGCATGGGCGAGTAAGTCCCCTTCTTATACTTTCTTAATATGGAGTCTTAACTTTAAATGAACAACCCAACTTTACCTTCATACATGAGGAATAAATATTTATAGCCTGTCACTTCCCTTTTTTGGGCTTCACTGCGAACTTGAACGACGATGTAACTGCATTAATTTTCTACCATTTCCAATGCCACGCTGTAATGCAGCTGGATCTCGTTCTGTTTTCATCTCCAAATAATCTGCCGAAATTTCTTAAACATTGTCACTCGATTTTAATTCCACAACTGGGACTCGTTTTTCATATGCTCAACTTCATTTACTATTAGACTGCTAAACTTCGGGGTTGAAACAATCTCTAGGAAATTAATTACGCTAACAATTTTTATAACACAGCTCGATTTATTCGCTATCACCGCTCAACTAGTTCCCTCTCACCGTCTCACCCCGTTCTGTCCGGCGAGTTATAACCTTCGCCTTTCAATTGTCTTCTTCTAATTGAAATGATTAAAGGCGCTGCCATCGCCAACAATACCCACCCACCAAACTTCGAATAATATTAATGCAACCAAAAGTCAGGTCATGTCACATCAGTTCCACCCCCGCGTCAGTAATGTTTCCTCCACTTCTTTATCTTATTTATTTTTTTATTTATTTTACGTCAAAAAAACGGTTAAAACTGCGTATGACGTGCTATGAGGAGAAGTGAATTGTGTGCACATTTAAAATATTCTGTGATCCCTACACTAAGTCATATTCTACTTGAATTTTTAATGAATGAAGAGAGAAAAAAGCAAGCTCCCATGTAATAAAAATCTATTTTAAGGTCAAATAAACAATACACTTTGGGCTCTTATCCATGTTGTACAATCAGAACATTTCTCTTCTAAATAAGGACCTCAAATACTGTCCTCCCACACCCCTTAATAACACACACTTTAAACAGTTATGTGCCAAAGCAGACACTAAAACCAATTTCCACAATATTTCCGTTGAAACTAAATACAACATAGCAACAGTATTGTTGGCAAAGACAACGCCTTTAATCATTTCAATTATGTAGAAGCCAACGACATTTCACCGCTAAGCCAGTGTCTTCTTTTGTGTCCGATCTCGTCCCAAATTCGTTCCTTCTGTTCGCAGCAAAGCAGGAAATTTATATATAATTTAATGCACTTCCCAAATGCATAAATCACATATAAATCTATTTCACATGCTTCACAAGACAATCCGTTTGTTCGGAGCAGGACGTGAATCCGGCGGTGCGCGCGTGGGCGCCCTCTCTCCTCCGAGCGCACGTGTCGACCGACGCAGATTCTAAGAAACGCGTGTTGGAACATCCCAAAGACAACGGCTCCACCTTCGACGTTGAAAGCCCTGCAGCCACCGCTTCCATCTCCCCGCCATCGTCATCGTCCGCGTTTCTCTTCTGCGCCCCCCCCCCGTCACCGCACCCCCACCTCCTCGTCCACGACCCTGCCTTCGACGCTGCCACCGCCTTCATCTCCGTCCCCGCCTCTGCCATCGTCCCCGTGTCTCCCGCCGCAGCCATCACCTCCGCTCCCTTCATCTCGCGAACACCTTTCCTCATCCACCCGCGCCTCCATCCATGATTCTAAAACACATGCACTACACTTACGGGACCGGTAGCGGTAGCTCAGTGCATCAACTGATGTCACTGCACCGCCTCTAACCGGGAGGTCCTAGGTTCCCACTTCCCACGACGGCAGGATTTTCGACACTAGCTTTTCAGCTAGGTCGAATTCAGCTGCTGTCTGGAGGAGAATTCTAGCGGTCGGCTGCTCTGATCGGTAGTTTTCCGTGGTTTCTCCGATCAACACCAGGCGAATGCGGAGCAGTGCCCTACCAAACGGGCCACGGACCGCGCGTGATCTGTCCTTCCTCTTCCTTGTCCTATCCTCTCCCCTTACACACACACTTACACTAACATGCACTACACTACCACATATTCCGGGAGACCGGTCGGGAGCTTAGAGCTTGTCCCGACTGGGGCGGTGCCCCCTGGTGGGAGAGTCCTGGTTAGGGGGAAACCCCACTAGCCGACGGTAGGTCGGCGCCGGATCTCGCCATCCAGCGGGGGAAGATCACCGCCATCTCCCGAGAAAAAACATGCACTACACTAACAGGACTAATGACCGAAGCAGTTGACGCGCCCGGAAACACGAAAAAATCAATCAATACTTCCTGGGACTAACGACCTTAGCAGTCGATGCGCCCGAAACACTAATTTAACTGCCACCAACGAATCTTTTGTTCTAAAGGCTCCAGAGTGAGTTCCAATATTCATTGCTGATTGGCTATGGCTTAATCCCACTCTCATGCGCCGTGCGCACCAAAGTCTTGCGACGTTACCGTCCCTGTATTCAAAGTCAGTCGATCAGATAATCTGATGCCCAGACCTGATACGGACTGCACGTACGGGCCTAGCATCCTCGGCTCCGTGTAAAGTTCTTGCACGTAAAAATGTTTGAAGTATCGTGTAGAGAAAATAGCCATTGCCGAGCGCAAAATAAATTTTATATATATACTAGCTGACTCGGCGAACTCTGTTCCGCCTTAACAGAGAACTCCGTTCCGCCCGAACATACGAAAACCCGCGAAATCACGCGAAATCGTGCGAAATCACGCGAAAACATGCGAAATCACGCGAAAACGTGCGAAAACGTGCAAAAACGTGCGTTCTCACACAGGAACGCTGTCGAACGGAATAAACAGTATCCTGTGTCCGTCTCCTGGCTCTAAGCTTCCTACTCACCAAATCGGTACAGCCGTTCTTGAGTTATAAATAGTGTAACTAACACGACTATATATAGATATAACGGCGAACGAAAGGCGGCTTTCATTATCGCCTTCTGTTATCAGTGCGGCGTTACAACAATGGGTTACAACGGGCAACAATGACCGCTAACATGCGAAATCACGCGTAAACGTGCAAAAACGTGCGTTCTCACACAGGAACGCTGTCGAACGGGATAAACAGTATCCTATGTCCGTCTCCTGGCTCTGAGCTTCCTGCTCACCAATTTTCAGCCAAATCGATACAGCCGTTCTTGAGTTATAAATAGTGTAACTAACACGACTTTCTTTTATATATATAGACTAGCTGACCCGGCGAACTCTGTTCCGCCTTAACAGCCGGTCCCATCTTTTTCTCGCGTCGCACTCACTGTGAGAAACTGTACTATCCTTGTTGCACTGCGTACGTGCAAAAACGTGCGTTATCACACAGGAACGCTGTCGAACGGGATAAACAGTATCCTATGTCCGTCTCCTGGCTCTAAGCTTCCTGCTCACCAATTTTCAGCCAAATCGGTACAGCCGTTCTTGAGTTATAAATAGTGTAACTAACACGACTATATATAGATATAACGGCGAACGAAAGACGGCTATCATTATCGCCTTCTGTTATCAGTGCGGCGTTACAACAATGGGTTACAACAGGCAACAATGACCGCTAACATGCGAAATCACGCGAAAACGTACGAAAACGTGCAAAAACGTGCGTTCTCACACAGGAACGCTGTCGAACGGGATAAACAGTATCCTATGTCCGTCTCCTGGCTCTAAGCTTCCTGCTCACCAATTTTCAGCCAAATCGATACAGCCGTTCTTGAGTTATAAATAGTGTAACTAACACGACTTTCTTTTATATATATATATACTAGCTGACCCGGCGAACTCTGTTCCGCCTTAACAGCCGGTCCCATCTTTTTCTCGCGTCGCACTCACTGTGAGAAACTGTACTATCCTTGTTGCACTGCGTACGTGCAAAAACGTGCGTTCTCGCACAGGAACGCTGTCGAACGGGATAAACAGTATCCTATGTCCGTCTCCTGGCTCTAAGCTTCCTGCTTACCAAATCGGTACAGCCGTTCTTGAGTTATAAATAGTGTAACTAACACGACTATATACAGATATAACGGCGAACGAAAGGCGGCTATCATTATCGCTTTCTGTTATCAGTGCGGCGTTACAACAATGAGTTACAACAGGCAACAATGACAGCTAACATGCGAAATCACGCGAAAACATGCAAAAACGTGCGTTCTCACACAGGAACGCTGTCGAACGGGTTAAACAGTATCCTATGTCCGTCTCCTGGCTCTAAGCTTCCTGCTCACCAATTTTCAGCCAAATCGGTACAGCCGTTCTTGAGTTTTAAATAGTGTAACTAACACGACTTTCTTTTATATATATAGATAACGGCGAACGAAAGGCGGCTATCATTATCGCCTTCTGTTATCAGTGCGGCGTTACAACAATGAGTTACAACTGGCAACAATGACCGCTAACATGCGAAATCACGCGAAAACATGCAAAAATGGGCGTTCTCACACAGGAACGCTGTCGAACGGGTTAAACAGTATCCTATGTCCGTCTCCTGGCTCTAAGCTTCCTGCTCACTAATTTTCAGCCAAATCGGTGCAGCCGTTCTTGAGTTATAAATAGTGTAACTAACACGACTTTCTTTTATATATATAGATAACGGCGAACGAAAGGCGGCTATCATTATCGCGTTCTGTTATCAGTGCGGCGTTACAACAATGAGTTACAACAGGCAACAATGACCGCTAACATGCGAAATCACGCGAAAACATGCAAAAATGTGCGTTCTCACACAGGAACGCTGTCGAACAGGTTAAACAGTATCCTATGTCCGTCTCCTGGCTCTAAGCTTCCTGCTCACCAATTTTCAGTCAAATCGGTACAGCCGTTCTTGAGTTATAAATAGTGTAACTAACACGACTTTCTTTTATATATATAGATAACGGCGAACGAAAGGCGGCTAACATTATCGCGTTCTGTTATCAGTGCGGCGTTTCAACAATGAGTTACAACAGGCAACAATGACCGCTAACATGCGAAATCACGCAAAAACGTGCAAAAACGTGCGAAAACATGCAAAAATGTGTGTTCTCACACAGGAACGCTGTCGAACGCGTTAAACAGTATCCTATGTCCGTCTCCTGGCTCTAAGCTTCCTGCTCACCAATTTTCAGCCAAATCGGTACAGCCGTTCTTGAGTTATAAATAGTGTAACTAACACGACTTTCTTTTATATATATAGATAACGGCGAACGAAAGGCGGCTATCATTATCGCCTTCTGTTATCAGTGCGGCGTTACAGCAATGAGTTACAACTGGCAACAATGACCGCTAACATGCGAAATCACGCATGAAAACGTGCGTTCTCACACAGGAACGCTGTCGAACGGGATAAACAGTATCCTATGTCCGTCTCCTGGCTCTAAGCTTCCTGCTCACCAATTTTCAGCCAAATCTGTACAGCCGTTCTTGAGTTATAAATAGTGTAACTAACACGACTTTCTTTTATATATATATATATATATATATATATATATATATATATATATATATATATATATATATATATATATATGTTACAATATCAAGTAAAATGCGCGTATAGTGTGACTCGCCTGATAATTATGTAAACTGTAACGTATTTTAATCAATAATGTTTGTTATAAACTATATACCGTGTGTAAATCTAAGTATGTCAATGCATTATTAAGTGATAAGTGACTAAGAAGTAAATTGTTTGTGCAAACTGAATCTAAAATTTATTGGTAGATGGTAGTGGTCTTTACTGCCAAAATTCCCGGCCAGTGAAGTGATTGATTGATTGATTGATTGATTTTTTCGTGTTTCCGGGTGCGTCGACTGCTTGAGGCATTAATCCCGTTAGTGTAGTGCATATTTTTTTCTCAGGAGATGGCAGTGATCTTCCCCCGCTGGATGGCGAGATCCGGCGCCGACCTACCGTCGGCTAGTGGGGTTTCCCCCTAACCAGGACTCTCCCACCAACGTGGCACCGCCCCAACCGGGACAAGCTCTAAGCTCCCGACCGGTCTCCCGGAATATGTGGTAGTGTAGTGCATGTTAGTGTGTGTCTGTGTGTGTAAGGGGAGAGGATTGGAAAAGGAAGAGGAAAGAAAGATCGCGCGCGGTCCGTGGCCCGTTTGGTAGGGTAGTGCTCCGGCATTCGCCTGGTGTTGATCGGAGAAACCACGGAAAACTACCGATCAGAGCAGCCGGCCTCTAGAATTCTCATCCAGACAGCGACTGAATTCGATCTAGCTGAAAAGCTAGTGTTGAAAATCCTTCCGCCGTCAGGTCTTGAACCTAGGACCTCCCGGCCAGAGACGCTGCAGTGACATCAGTTGATGCACTGAGCTACCGCTCCTGGTGCCACTGAATTGATCTACCGAACGGGAGCAGATCGGATTGTACGAAACCAACCTAATTATAGTCCACTCATCTTCAGCACATACCGCCCTGTTCACCTTTATAATAGTTTTTGCCATGGAGGTATAAATATAGGGAAATGGCATGTCGTCACAAACTTGAAGTCACTTCCGCCATATTGGTGAGTCCATAAAGCTTGTAGCCTAGAGAAGCTGTGTGTGAGTGCTCTGTGGCTTGTAACTGTGCTCGTGTTCAGTTGCGTTGTTTGGCATCGTTTTTAATATTTAAAAGTCTTGTTCAGAATAGCTAGCTCTTTCCAACTGTTCGTTATGGTTACTTGTGTCACTAACGGCTGTACAAACCGTACTGGAAACCAAAAATTAATGTCCACAAGTAAGTAGCTTCTCCATGTCATTTGGAACACTTAGTACCTTTAAAGTTATTCGCTAATTTTCGTGAACGTTTTCCTAAATATTTCCTTGCTGATACCAAGCACAGAGAATTGTGGATTAGAGCTGTACGAAGAGACAATTGGCAGCCTAGCAATTACAGCAGGTTAGGTTCGGATCATTTCCAAGAACCCGGTTTTGATAGAACGTTTCTATCGTGTGTACGTTTGCAGGAATTCGCAATTCCACCACATTTTTCAGTTTTTACACCACACCTAAGGGAAGTAAATTAATGATCGAAGACATGGGCATTACCCTTTTATTCTCGTGTTCGACAGACGTGTTTGGACTCACCAATATGGCGGACTGGCTTCACTTGCTGAACAGGGAAGAGGTTGGTAACGGCATCTCCAAGTATTCATAGGCCCTTGGTTCTGCACATCCCCTTCAATTGTCTAATTCCGTGTTCCTTCCAATTGGCTAATTACTTGTTTACCTATCACTGTTTTTACTCTTTGGTATGCGATCTCGTCTTTATTTATATTCATTATTCATATCATCATCCACGACAATTCCTCATGAGCCCATAACTAAAATTAACACTGTATATTCCGTCGTTTTACCACATTAGTCATTTCATACTCTCCTTCTTTATTTATAATTTAATTTGTTGTTAATATTGACCACGATTGTTGCTCACCTGTGTGTTCCGTATAACGTTTTGTGATGATTTTTATATAACCCAGGATAATCCATCACACGTTACGTACAGTCGCTCAGCCCTAGAGATTTAAGAGATGTGTTTTATGCCCCTAAGGGTATTCCGCGAGTAAGTTTCCATGTCGTTGTATTAGCTTCTGTGGTGGGTGCGTAGAATTTGTTTATCCCAAAACGGTGGCTGGGAAGAGAAATCGGCTAAGTGCCTGTATGATGAGTCCGAAAGAGCATACCGTACAAAGCACAAGCAAAACTAGTATTGTCCACAAACTGTAAAGCAGTTTCCTCATTAGCGGTCGCAAAATGCTGAAACGCCAGGCTTGCGGTTTGCCTACGTTCGAAGAGTCGATACAAGGTGAAACTGACATGTCTAATTATCCCAATACTCCACATTTTGTGGCTATAACTCTACGAGAGTAAGCGATACAGCGCTGTAGTTACCTTTTATTCTCTTTTCGTGGAGTTGGCTTTCAGGCTTTTGCTATCACTGCCTAATCCAGCTTTTTGTGTTGTATACAATGGGTTAGACCCAAAGAGCGTATCACCATGTGTAGTCTGCATATAAAAAAACTTGTGTTTTGTCTGTTCGGTCTTTTCAGATCGCCATGCACCTTATGAGGCTATGTTTGAATTGTGCCTTATTATTGACTCGTACACCCAATATTAACTGAGGATCTAGCCCACAAAACAACATTGAGGGAAAAACTTTACGTTCCCACTTAAGGGAGTCAACCAGTCCTAAACTACTCTTGTAAAAATCTCCATCTTTATCTTATATTTTCTCGAAATAATTTAATTACATATTAGCATTTTCAGTCAAAATTAAAACTGTTTAATTATTTTTAGATCTTTCCTGAGGTTCTGGGTAGCTAGAAAAATCAAATACACCTCTCATATAGCTGGGGTCTGCACTGTTTTGCGTCAATTTACGCGTTCGAAATTAGTAATTATTTCTAGCAATGATGAATGCCCAAAACAAGGCATAGGCATATACAATGTAGATAGGCTATTGAAACAATTGTCATAGTCTCAAAACGTACTATATAACAAAATGAGAACAAAAACATGAAGTATTTATATCCATAACTTTTTACGTAACTTTATATGATCGATGATGAACGAGTCAAAAAACTGTATTGTTGGAATAAAAATTAGGAACTTGCATGCACAAATAAATTATTTAAGATAGTAATGTAATCTGTATCCGCCTCGTTATACCAGCAACCAATCATTCCAATCTGAAGAGGATTCTCTGTTTTCCTTTCTTCTCTTCAGTCTTCTATTTGTCATTCAGCTCACTTACCCTTTCATAGCTTCGATGTAATGACAATATGTTTATGCATGTGAATTAATAATTTCGTTGTGATATCTCAGACAATGAAACCGGTACGCATTATCCGGTCACTAAGTAATTATACACTGAATTTCAAGACTTGGTCGATTCTTCTCGTTACTTACGCATTTTTCACACTTTAATATGTAGATTACGAAGCACAGACGTCTCTCCAAACAACTACCTAACAACACGATTGCATGGTATCCAAAACGAGTGTTTTGTTTTGTAAGTTAATATCTCACGTTATAGCATTGAATAACAACATTGCCATTCATAGCATGGTAATCGCTGCCTAGACAGGATAGTGGAAATCTCAACGCATAAACAGTAAGATTAATACGTCAAAGATTGTTGTAAATGGATGTAGTTGAATTAATGACGTTATTGGATGAAGATTATATTAACACTTGACAACACACTGGGAGAGGTGACTCAGTGCATCCACTGATGTCACTGCAGTGCCTCTGAACGGGAGGTCCTAATTTCGAATCCCGAGAGTGACAAGATGTTCGACACTAGCTTGTCAGCTAGGTCGAATTCAGACGCTGTCTGGAGGAGAATTCGAGGGGCCGGATGCTCTGATCGGTAGTTTTCCGTGGTTTCTCCGATCAACACCAGGTAAATGCTGGTGCAGTACCCTAACAAACGGGCTACGGACCGCGCGCGATCTTTCCTTCCTCGTCCTTATCCTATCCTCACCTCTTACACTAACCTGCACTACACTACCACACATGCAGGGAGACCGGTCCGGAGCTTGGAGCTTTTCCCGTCTGGGGCAGCGCCTCGTTGGTGGGAGATACCTGGATGGGGACCCCCCCTCCAGCCGACGGTAGGTCGCCATCCAGCGGGAGAAGATCACCGCCACCTACCGATGAAAAACATGTACTACTAATTACCACAGTAGTTTACGTGCCCGGAATCACTAACAACCAACCAACCCATTATAATAAGCGTTAGTTTGCGAGCTGGAAGCAGAAAATGATTACATGATGATGGCGCTGTATACAGTTCTTCCAACATTTTGCAAAAAACCTATTGACTCTGTCTTTGCAAATATAAAGAATTTGTTTTTAACTGTGGAATTTGTGAATCTTCTCACGTTCTTATAATTGCTGAACCAATTAATAAAGATGATAATAGAATAAAATGATCTAGTTCTGCCAGAATGCATAATGTTTAGAAATTAAAAGGATAGACACAATGTACCGTATTAAAATAATATTTTACATTAAGTATACGTAATTATGAATGGGCAAATTAATGTTTTTAGTTGAAAATGAAATTTTGAGTAGCGACAAGTAAAATTTAGTGACTTAGAAAAATTACTATCGCGGACACTATGCTTAACTTAACCCCTCCCCAAATAACTATTAATTTCACGCTAATTCTGAACAATTTCACACACTTTCCAAATGATTTTGAGAGTGTAAATATCCATTGTTCTCTATTTTTAGTTATCTAATTAAATGATAATCGTGTTCGTTATCTAGATATAAAATGTTTGCAACTTAATACAACATCCGTGTTCGTTTGCCTAGAAATTAGCCGCAGCATTGCATGAGAAGAGACTGTGCAGCAACAGTTTTCACTACAATCAAGACCAGTCTCAATTAAGACAAGAACTCTGACATTGTATGAGCAATAGAAGCATATCACGAAGTAGAATTTTGGGGCCGTGCAAAGTGTGAACACGATTCAACTTCAAAAACATAATTCTCTCTTAATATTTCCCTCCCCATCAAATTTAGGACCGGCATAGCATAGAGTTTCGGGCGTAACCTGTTTTAACAAACCACACTCCAACAATTAGTAATTAACGCTTCTGAGACGGATAGTCGACTCTCAGAATAAAACACTTCTTCAGAATTACAAAAGGCCGTCGCGACTTTTTACACTCTCAGGACAATTCACAATAACGAGTTCATTACATTACTGACATGGTAAATTAAACATCACTTCTTAAGAAGCATATCTGACAGTCTTCTTTTACCTTCTATTCCAAGGCACAATTCGTAATTAGGAGTCGCTATTCTTCCTCTTGAATGTAATATTTATATTACTCATGGGCTGCAAAACGTCAAGTTGTATGAAAAGGAGAATAAATGTATATCGCGTCCATGCAATACTAATTCTAGAGGGAGAGGGAACGAGAGAGAGAGCGAGAAAGAGAGAGAGAGAGAGAAGGGAAAAGTCGGAGAGGAAACAGAGAAAGGAGTGAATGAGAAGACTCTCATGCAGATTTTGAAAAAGAGGAGAGAGGAACGGAGTTGAAAGCATATGAAACATTTTGAACAAAGGATATCATTTCGACATCGAACGCAGGATTTTCGACACTAGCCAAACAGCTAGGTCAAGTTCAGCCATTCTCAGGAGGAGTAGCAGCCGGCTTCTCTAATCGGTGGTTTTCCGTGATTTCTTCGATCAACACCAGGCGAATGCAGGAGCAGTATCCTAACAAACGAGCCACGGACCGCGCGCGAACTTTCCTTCCTCTTCCTTATCCTATCCCTACCCTTACACACACACACGCACACACACACACACTTACACTAACATACACTACATTATCACATATTCCGGAAGACCGGTCGGGAGCTTAGAGCTTGTCCCGGCTGGGGCGGTGCCCCGCTGGTGGGAGAACCCTGGTTAGGGAGGAACCCCGCTTGCCGACGGTAGGTCGGCGCCGGATCTCGCCATCCAGCGAGGGAAGATCACCGCCATTTCCCTAGAAAAAACATGCAGTACACTTACGGGACTAATGACCCAAGCTGATGACGCACCCGGAATCACTAACCAACCAACCGGAGCAGTAACAAATGAGCCTCGAACCGCGAGCGACCTTTCGTTCCCCTCGCTTGTCCTATCCTTACCCTTACTTTCACATTTATGTGCACTAAACTACCACACATGCTGGAAGACCCCGCTAGCCAACATGTAGGTAAGCGCTGGATCTCGCGGTACTGCGGAGGAAGATCACGCAACCTCCCGAAGTAAAAACACACACTACACTTAAGGGAATAATAACCTTAGTAGTTGATCTTATTAATTGAAACACTAATTTATCAAGCATCTAATGTGTAAGTTGAAGGCGGATTTCATCATCCAGTAGAAAGGATCTCCGACACGTCCTGGGATGAAACATTCACGACACTAACGGGATTAATCACCATAACAGTTGATGTGCCCGGAAACATCAATCAATCCATCAATCGGCGCACAAAGAGCAATTAGACGCACAAATTGTGCATTGACTGGAAAAAAGTGAAAAAGAAATCCATTTTGAAAATTTCCGACTTTCAATAACATTGCAACGCTGAATATGTCTGAATGATTATAATCAAAGTATAATTAATAGAGCAAGATAAAAACCAATACAAAACACATATATTTTCCAATTTTATTGAATTATTTTCGAAATGATCTTGATAAAAAAATCTGCCATTTTCTGTCACATCAGTTAAATTGATTGGCGTGTCCTGGCTGATAAATTACAGATATATCTTCGAAATGCTCGATTTGCAATAATTGTTTCAATATCTGATGGAAAAATCTGATCAACTAATGAAGTTAGATAGTAAATTCATTTACTTTATCGCACACCCATCTCTTTGCGTTTATCAACAGTACCAACACCAAGATGTAAAGGTCCCGTACATTACCAAGGGGTGAGGGGTTTTAGAGTACATAGCTTAAACGTTCATTCTATAGAAGAATTAAACAATTTTGTTAAACTAATTCATTGAATCTTCATTTAATATATATTTACACATTTAAACGAACTGAAACTTTTATAAAAAATAATTTCGCAACAATATTTTTTATTTAACACTAAGACTAAAACCAATTACACATTTATGTCAAAGTTCGATGTACGGTCAAAATCTAGATAAGTATTTAACTATTATTTTAAGACTTAAAATACTACAAATATTTCCTAAATGTATTCTGAATTTTAAGTTTTTGAGTGAATTGTTTCAATTTTTCCATAGACAATGAAAAAATTTTAATGTTAGGTCTGCAATACCGAAAGAGTGGATAATTATTAATCTTATGTATGATAAATTACTTCCTGTAACACGTTGAGTGATCATAGTCAACCTTTGATACCGACAAATTGGCTTAGGTCAAAACACCTTAATGTCTCTCCGTCCGTCTGTCTCTGCCTATCCGACGTTCTGTCTGTTATCTGGTATTCTACCTGTGTTTGGTTTTCTCTCTGTAATTCTCTGTGAACAACGATAGCTGATAAGCCTTAAGCGATATTTTCACCAAAATTGATATTTCCCGATGTCACGGTTTCTATATTTTGAAATGGATATTTTGAATTTTGGAGTTACTTTACATGACGTCTCATCCTAATGACATTTTCAAAAATGGCTCCAACATTTTTATATTTTTTGCTTGAATAGGGTGAACTACACTTATAAAGTTGCCGTAGGACCGATTTTCACTGTTAAATCATAATTTTCGAAAATTGAAAAGATTTCAACTTTTTTGAACCCTGTCCTACAACTAAATTATTGAAGTCAGAATTTTTTCTTCAAAGGAGATTCATTGTTCACGAGTAGTATTTTAATTACTATCATTTACACTTTTAGGAAATATTAATACTTTTCATTTAATTTTGAGTGAAATATGAGTAATTTGGTAAACAAGATTTAAAGGATTTTGAACAAATAATGTGTTTATTTCAACGAGATCAAATAGGCGATTGTTTTTTGTTTTTTTTAATTTGTTTATTTAAAGTCGTTTTTTAACATCAAAGGCCTTCAATGACCACAATTAAGTTTACATCAATGCATTAAGTATCACAATTTAGTATTCACACATTAAGTGTCCACAATGCATTAAGTATACACAATCAATGTCAATCAAATTAAGTATACATCACATTATAGTACATACAATTTACAATTTACAACATTATAACACGTATTTTTCTTCATGATTGCATTGCATCAGATTGTTACTCAAAATTAATAATATCAAATTTTATATTATATTACCTTACTTAAGTTAACAATGTCTAGCAACTTCAGTACTTTAGCACACACGTCTGCAGAGCTGAACAATTTATGTAAGTTAGTTTCTAGTTTCAGTAGGTTTCTTTCCTTTGCTATACCGGGGCATTCTAAGATAATGTGTTTGTAGATATTACTGCACTACATTTAGGGCATGGTTCTGGGTCGGATTTTTTGAATATATAACAATATTTCAGATTAAAATGACCAATCCGTAGTCTAGTAATAATGACTTGCTCTCTTCTTTTAAGGAAGATTTTCGGCAGGGCTGGTTCCAGTACGGAGTTCCTAAAAGATGTAGTTTTGATGATTTTAATTTCCATTGTGAGTCCCAATATTTGAAGCAAGATGTCTTGAATAGCTTTCTAATGTCTTTTGTAGTGCCACGAATTTGGCAATCAAAACATAGACATGATGTTGCCATTTTTGCATATTTATCAGCTTTCTCATTGCCAGCGATTGCCCTATGGGATGGGATCCAAATAAATTCGATTTTTATCCCTTTTCACCTTGAATAAATACAAGTTCTTGGATTTTTTGTATGATGGGGTTACCTGTATGTTTATTTTCTATGGCTTTAAGGGTTGTCTTTGAGTCAGTGAATATTGCAATGGGCAAGTAATTTGTTTGCTTGGGACGGAAGATATCCCTCATCCAATTCGGAAAACATCCCGATCTTCCAATTCGGAAGAGTTAGGAGACATGTCGTTTGATTCCTTGCTGGAGATGGAATTTTACTTTCGCTTTTTGTTTAACTTTAGAATTCTCTCAAATGGTTCTCCTTTCGACTTCTCTGGTATTAAATTCTTAAATTGTCTCTTGGCCTCTTTCCTCTTCCTGCTCTGTCGAACTGATAGGCTTCAGAGACTTGCTTTTCATTAGACTCCCGTTTTTATTTTAAAAGACGAATAATTGGAGCCCCGCGTTAGAAACCTCGGGTTACGACCTAGCGTGCTTATATTCCAAATGCCAATAACATTTTTACACAGCTAGTAAAATATTTATACATTGCCCAAGATCAATAGCGTGTAATTTCTCCTTCAAAATAATGTAGTGCTTAGAAGACTTGCCAATGAAGTATCAAAATCAGGCAACTGAAAATAAGCACTTGAAAAAACTTTGCTTTTCACTATTCGCATTAATGGCTGACACTTTGGCAACAAGTGAAGATTAAGACACTACCGCTTGACTGGGCTTGACAGGACTCTTGCAAAATCTAGAATTTTAGTGCGTTTCCAATAGGCAAAAGCTCTTTACAGAGCAGGAACTCAAGGGGCTCGGATTAGGAACCAGGCCGGGGTATGAGTACTTTCCTCTAATGCTTCTTAAAAAAATATTTCCTCAAATAAGAACATGAACAATTTTTTGAAAAAAAGATTACTAGTTTTCACGAATTTTTCCTTGAATTGAAAAGTAATTTATACATTTTTCTCAAAAACGTTTCCAAACTTCTTGTTAGAATTTTTTCCCCTTATAGAGCAAAAGGCACTTAAAAGTGGATCAGGTCTCATTTTCGTTTCAATAAATGTAGAATAAGATTAAAATAGTTAACAACAGAAGTTGTAAGAAGCCGTGAAGAAAGAAGAATAGAAATTGATAATTACAGTTACGAATTTTAAAAATAAATGATTCGTGAAGTAGTGTAAAAAAGAAGAAAGCACGATTGACTGGAAGTCATTAAAATGTTGAAAAAATATAAAGTTAAAGGAATAATCGAAAACGCAACATTATAAATATTCTTCAAAAGAGCTCTTAATGAGAATAGTGGAAGAAGTAATGAGTGGCTGGTGACGGCTTTGAAAATAATAATTGAAAGAATGAAGCTGTTTCTGTTGGATCTGTGGTTTAATAAACGGTTTAATCTACTTCCAATGTGTTATCTTTTTAGTTAACAATCGTTACAAAATTATAGCCATTATAGCACAAGTTCATTACATTTCAGGTTTTCAACTGGTAACAGAAAAATTAACAAACTCCGCATGCAGAAGTAATCCATTATTGGGACTTTTTCTATAAAATATTTTGTTTGATTCTGGCGATACGCCTTTATGTAACGAAACAGACATCGAGACAACAAAATGCTAAAAGTTTGAACGGGAGTGAATAGGACACGAAATTAACAACTCAAAATCTACAAGAAAAGGCAGAAACGAACACTCAGTTCAACATCTAATATTTAGCATTTGTCGCAGAAAAAGTACCGCATGAAACTCGATGTACTGGATAGAAATAGTTCCATCTTTTAATAAAACATTATATTCAATCAGAATTTATTGGTAAAATCCGCATTTCTTTACAAATATTTCTAAACAAACTCATTTCTCGTTTGACCGTATTCAATAGTAAATGAATAAGTTTTGTTACACTGCTCTTCGATTCATATCGGACAGGATTCTATTTTAAGACCGCCCGGTCTTCGGCGCTGCAGTTGTGGACTGGCAATTATCTGCACTACTGCACTCGTTCGCTAAATCCATTCTGTAAATAATTAACGTGTTTATTGGCGCCCGCCCCTCCGCCTGGACGCTCCGCGTGTAATGCTTCACTGTCCAGCGCGCAGTCGGACCGCTGAGCACTCGTTAGGCAAAGGGACAATGCGAGATGCGAGCCGGGCGCCTGCTTTAAGCGAAATCGATAGCGCTAGCCGCGTCTCGACGGAAGCGAAGGGTGGGGTGACGAGAGGGGCAGAGCGGGAAGAAGGTGAGATGAGAGATGGTGGAGGAAGCGTGAGGAAGGGGCGTGGTAGAGACTTGGGGCGGAAGGCGGTGCGGGGACTTGTAGAGAGGCCCGGCTATAGACCGCGGGGGAAAGAGGAAGAGCGTTAGAAAGGAGCCGGGAGCAGGAGCAGGGAGTGGGAACGAACAGTGAGTGAGCGGGAGCGGGGTAGAAGGGAGAGGTAGAGAGTTCCGGGTTAGAGAGGGTCGGGGTAAAGAGGGATGGTGTAGAGGAGGTGAGGTAAAGAGAGGTGGTGTAAGTAGAGATGGAGTAGAGAGAGGGGCGGGGTAGAGAAGGGCGGCGTCGAGAAGAGCGGCCTAAAAAAGAGCGGGGTAGATAAGGGCATCTTAGAGAAGGGTAGTATAGAGGGGGTGGGGTAAAAAGGGCTGGTGTATAGGAGATGGGGTTAAGATAGGTGGTGTAGAGGGGGGTGGGATTGGGAGAGGCGGGGTAGAGGGAGATAGGGTAGAGAAGAGCGGTGTAGAGAAAGGAGGGGAGAGAGGGACGGGGTAAAAAGGGGTGGTGTAGAGGAGGTTGGATAGAGAGAGAGGGGGTAGAGAGAGGCAGGGTAGAGAGGGGCGGGGTTTAGAGGGGCAAGGTAGAGAGGAGCGGGGTTTAGAGGAGCGGGGTTTAGAGGAGCGGGGTTTAGAGGAGCGGGGTTTAGAGGGGCGGGGTAGAGAGGGGCGGGGTAGAGAGGGGTGGGGTACAGAGGGGCGGGGTACAGAGGGGCGGGGTACAGAGGGGTGGGGTAGAGCGAGAGAGCATAGAGCGAGATAGGGTAGAGAAGAGCGGCGTAGAGAAAGGAGGGGTGAGAGGGGCGGGGTAAAAGAGTGTGGTGTAGAGGGGGTTGGATAGAGGGAGTCAAGGTAAAGAGGGGCGGGGTAAATCGGGGCCGGGTAAAGAGGAATGGTGTAGACATGGGTTCGCTAGCGGTGGGAGGGTAGAGAGTGGTGGGAGATGGACGGGCAGGGAAGAGGGGGCGCTGGTTAGAGAAGCGAGGTCGATGTGCGGGGTCGACGGGGGACGTCGAGCGGCGAGGTCGAAGGGTGAGGTCGAAGGGCGGGCGAGGGTGTCAGCAGATAACACTCTGTATACGCGTGGGGGGGGGGGGGGATCGAGGATTTTCAAGTGGAATCAGGCACCGGGGATGAGGACCGGGGTGAGGACAGGGTTGGGCCATGGCGGGAGAGGGGCGGAGCTGAGCTGGGGGTGAGAGTTAGAGGCGGGGAAGGCAGCCACGTCGGAAGGGAAACGTTGAAGCGAGGTAGGTGGCCGTGGGGTGTGAAGGGGTGTAGCTGTCTGCTCGTTTCGCTTTTTCGCCCGAGGGACGACGTGGGTGTTCCATTCCTCCCAAGTCGAGCGCGATGTACAAGCATCCTGGGAAGTACTGCTCTGCACAGAGAGCAGAGAATTCGGGTGATGGGGAGCCAAATTATTCGATCTGCACCATTTGTATTCTCTCGTGAATTTACGTTTAAATATTTTCTAAAAGAGACCAACTCCGAAAACTATTTTCATGGTTTTCCAATAATCATTTAGTGTAGCGTATTCGTGATTTTATATTAAATAGAAGTGAATAATATTGCGAGACCCCTCCACATTTTCCATAGTTATAAAGCAGGTAAAAGAAAATATAATTTAGTGTTGTCAAAAGTCTGTGTCGATTGCGATGTGCACCAAGCGTTCGGGGAAGTACTGCTCTGCACAGAGAGCAGAGAATTCGGGTGATGGGGAGCCAAATTATTCGATCTGCACCATTTGTATTCTCTTGTGAATTTACGTTTAAATATTTTCTAAAAGAGACCAACTCCGAAAACTATTTTCATGGTTTTCCAATAATCATTTAGTGTAGCGTATTCGTGATTTTATATTAACGAGAAATATTGACACACCATTTCACATTTCACATAATTATCAAAAAGGAAAGTGTCATTTCATGTTTTTCAAATGTCACAGCAGTAAGTAAACAATATTGAGATAATTTACAGGCGATATGTTTTGAGATTTCAAGAAATGTCATACGAAATCATTTAATTAATTTGTCTTTTCTAAATTAATTTGACTTTATAAATTCGTTTAAGAAAAATATTCCTATTAAAATTATTACTTATTTTTATCTGTCTATATTTCTTCAATATACTAGAATATTTTTGGTCTTTGATTTTAAAGATAACATTTTTCATTTTAATTGCTTTATATCAATATTTATAACATTTAATACATACATAGTTACATAGTATTTCATCTTTCTTACTAAGTATTAACTTAGTTTTGTCTAACTTATTGTATTTTTATAATATCCCCTTCAACTTCTCTCTGTCTACTTCCTTTCATACAATAATATGATATTATACTGTGAAACATGCCCGACGTTGACTGGTGCCAATTTCAAACAAGCCCCAGCTTTCTATTTAAAAACAAGCCCCACTTGGAGCGAAATTTTGAAACATAATTATTACTGATAAATGTGATTTGGGCGCAGGAAAAGGTTACAATTGAACCTAATGATTCCTACATAATTTCATTCCAATTCATTCTCTCATTCCAAAATTATGTTGTGCTAGCTCAGTTAATTGGGGTTTGAAGTTCATAATCGTTGCTACTTACTCTGAAACCAATTATTCAATCTGCTATCCATACGGAGTGGCGAGGAATCTGAAAATCTGATAAAAATGCTGAATTGCACGTAACGAACAATGATAATCAGCTTTCTTTCAACTTAACAAATTAGAATTTATTATAATATCAAATCAATCAAATCAAATGAACAGTGCATTCTGTTCTCAAACGTTTGGTTTGATTCCGAAACTTTTACTTTAAACTACGTATAGTCGACAAAAGTAGAAAAATGACATAACGAAAAACAAATTGTCAATAAGTATGAACTATGAAGAACTAATCATTACGATTAAATTAAATATCAACAAATCGTGTGTCTTATCATTACATGAATTCGAATTTTCAACTCAAATTCTTGAGTTCAGTGACAAGGCAACTGTTTTTTTTTTGTAATTCTGAAACAAATCTCATTTTAACGTTCATCAATAACTGAAAGCCCAGAAGTAGGCAAATCACGCGGAATGAAATCACAAGGTCCGAAGTTCACAACAATGAGAATTACCACAGTTAGATAAGTAAAAACGAATAATCTAGGTTACAGTGACCACGATGCACAAATACAATTACTAATAACATGAATACTGACACATTAAATAAAACACGCATGTGCAGAGCATTTACTAAAGTTAACATTAAATTATTTACGGACTACTTGCTGAAGGAATCATGGGAGGCAGTTTATAACGCTATTGACACAAATGAAAAATATAATGTATTTTTCTCAAAGCTTTCATTTCTCTTTAACGCATGCTTTCCTATTAAAAAGAGAAAATTAAACATTTCACGAAAAAGTAATACTTGGATCACACAAGGAATTAGAACATCATGTAAAAATAAACGTACTCTCTACTTTATTTCTAAACATCATAACGTATCACCCGGTTTCCACGTCTACTTCCGAGAATATAAAAGAATTTTAAGGAAAATAATAGTTCAGGCAAAAATAATGAAAAATAATGAGGATATTTTGAACGCTAGAAACAAAACTAAAGCAATGTGGAACATCGTTAAAAATTCGACCACGTTATCATGACATTTCGTAGAGAATGTTGTTTTAAAGGATAATGAAAGAGAAACAAGAAATCCAGAAAAAGTTGCGAATCTCTTCAACCAACACTTTTCTAGAATTGCGGTTGATCTCGCGAAGGGACTAAAACCACAAAATTCAACATCATATGCTTCCCAAAAAAATTTCGGCACGATGTTCATTTACGAAACTTCTTACGATGTTTATTTACGAAACTTCTTACGATGTTTAGTTACGAAACTTCTTACGATGTTTAGTTACGAAACTTCTTACGATGTTTAGTTACGAAACTTCGAAATCCTCAGCATAGTCAGTATATTAAAAAATAAATATTCATCAGGTTTAGATGAATTTCCGGATTGTTTATTGAAAACGTGTGCACCTGCCATTATACACCCATTAACTCACATTTTCAATGCTTCCTTGTGCACAGGAATATTTCCAGATACTTTCAAAACAGCAAAAATTAAGCCACTTTATAAAAAAAGGGAACAAAAATGAAATTCAAAATTACCGGCCAATTTCTCTGTTGTCAATTTTCTCAAAAATATTAGAGAGGCTTTTCTATACGCAAATGGAAACTTTTCTCAGGAAAAACGAAGCGTTTTCAGACTCACAACACGGTTTCAGGAAATCAAAATCTACGGAAACTGCCATTTTTCTTTCCTTAAAGATGTTGCTTCATTAATGGATCAAAATGAAGAACCCATTGGGATATTTTTAGATCTTTCGAAAGCTTTTGATGTTGTTAACCATAACATCTTGCTCTCAAAATTACCTTCTTATGGAATTCGTGATATTGCCCTAGATTGGATAACCTCGTACCTTAAAAATTGATCTCAAAGAGTAGAAATACCGTACTGGCACGAAAGGACATTATTTACTTATCTCTCCAATTCTTTGCCAATTGAACATGGTGTCCCACAGGGTTCGATCTTAGGTCCTATCCTCTTTCTGTTGTACGTAAACGATATGCCCTCATCTATTAAAAATGGAAGAACAGTTCTGTCCCACAGGGTTCGATCTTAGGTCCTATCCTCTTTCTGTTGTACGTAAACGATATGCCCTCATCTATTAAAAATGGAAGAACAGTTCTGTTTGCCGATGACACGAATGTTCTTTGTAAAAAAGAAACAATAAATAGTACAATTTCAGAAGTTTCAAATTGGTTTTGTAATAACAAATTAATAGTTAACGAAGGAAAAACGGTCTCAATGCAATTTTGCGTTTCAAATCGGCAATCATATGCTCCATTGAAAATTAACAATATGCAATTAGCTGATGTTAATTTAAGGGAACCGTGTACTGTGAATACTAAAGAAATGCCATGATTCGCATTTTCCCTTCCTACTTCTAAAGTATTTATCCTATTGATCTGAAACTTTTTTTGCCTACTTATTGTACTCGTATTACTATAAATTTTGATTTTCAGATCAATCATTAATTTAGTTTGACGACGAAAAATATAACATTAAAAACAAAATTAAAAATTGCATTGTTCTATTTATGTACCTTTTTCTCTAATTGTACAGTACATACATATATGAAATTTTGCAGGAGTATTATAAATGTACTTGTGGATGTCCTGTACCACAATTAATGTTCAAAAGTTTAGAGAAAAAAAGATATGAATTTTTTATGTTAAATTAATATGTTTAAATCCGGAAGTTTGAAATTAAAATATTATTTTTTATTGTGTATAATCATTATTCATGATATTGAAATAATTTTGGTACCAGACATGTATCTTGATCTTATTAATATTTGTGCCAAATTTCAAGTCAATTGATACACTGGTTCTGAAAAAAAGGTCCATATGTTTGAAAAAACAGGTTGTCAGAAACATCAAAAACAAAATAAAATGTGTAATTTTACATTACTTTTAGAAGTTTCCTGGACAATAATATTCTTGAATATTCTCTGAGATGTTTTGAGTTTTCCTCTGCCTTTTTTGTATTCTAGCTTCTTTTGTTATGGCTTCATTGGCTCTATTTCCATAGTACAACCACTTTTTGTCAATAGACTTCAGACTGTTACTACAGTTGAATCAAATTTTTACACCCATTTATTTCAGAACTTTTTTGCTTGCTACTGCACCTTTATCAAAAGTTAGAACAACATCTAGAACTCCTATTTTTAATGTTTGAAAACCAACAAAATTAGTTTTGGTTATCCGTTCCCATATACAATTGTTGAATACTTCAATTGCATTCTGGGTCTTTCCGAGCAACATCCTGCACAGTATTTGGAATGCGAAGAAGCAGGAGAGCCAACATACAGAATAGAAACTCATTGCATTCAATACAAATCAAAAGAAAAGCTGAAATATATAAAAAAGAAAAAGGGGCGTGTCATTTAAATGCCCACCTCGACGCAACGCCATCTTCAAATATTTTAAAAAATTTGAAAATATTATTTCTAAACAATGTTATATATATCAAAATGTTCGTAAAAGAACGTAGAATTTTTTAAGCTAAAAAATGAAAAATGTGATTTTTGATCATATTACACTACACGGTTCCCTTAACAAAATTTCTAGGTCTCTCAATTCAATCAAACCTCAAATGGAATGTACATATAACAGAATTAAACACTAAATTAAGCTCATTATGTTATGCATTCAGAATTCTTTCAAATTCTGTCAGCCTTCATGCAGCTCGTTGCGTGTATTTTGCAAATGTACATTCCCGCCTGAGATATGGCATAATATTCTGGGGAAGCTCATCCTTTAGTTCCCAGACATTTAGATTGCCAAAGAAAACTATCCGAATAATGAAAAAATCCCATCCACGTGATCCGTGCAAGCCTCTTTTCATTGAGCTTGGAATCTTACCATTGCCTTGCCTATTTATTTATGAGTCTGTAGTATTTGTCAAAACTGACTTACTTAACGGTGGGAACTTATTTTCATGTAATACTGATATTTATAGTTACAATACTCAACGTAGAAATCATGTTCATCAAGTGTCAGTATCAACAGCTCACTATAAGAAATCCACATACAACACATGTACGCTACTTTACAATGCATTGCCAAATGAAATTAAACAATTAAACAAAATCTTTTCTGCTGCAAAACTGTTTCTATACAATTAGAGACTATACTGATCGCCAAAAAGAAACATAATGTTTACTTTAACAAAAACAAGATATAGTATAATGAATTAGTTTACATTTGCATTGTATAATTTAAACAAAAGACTCAATATGTCTGTAACAAATAATGTACTTCCGGGTCAATGACCCCCATCTCGATCAGGTTTTTGTCCAGTTTCCCGGATCCATTGAGCAAATGCTGAGATGGCCCCTTGATTTGCTTCTGGACGTAAATGTAGCTTCACTATGCGCACGTTTTGTTGAACTTTCCTTTGCTTGTAGTGGTAGTAGAGCTTAGGGTGAGTTTCTATTTTGTTAACAATACAGAAAAATCAAGTCTGTTCGTTTCTTTACCGTTAAAAATAAGTTTTCTATAATTTGGCAACGAAAATATCTAGTTTTTGAAATGTTAATCTCTCGCTTTTTTAAATTTTGTTATTATTATTATTATTATTATTATTAATCTTTCAACTATTAATAGTTAAATTGTTGGGAAGGGATTCTGAAACTCAAGAAAGCGTGCGCAGATGATTTTCTCCCCCATACGTCACATACAGTTTTTGACTGTTTTTGACTAAATAAATAAAAAAAAACTTATTTTATTCAACTTTCTCAATAACTTTCATTCGCCAGCAGAATTTATGGCTTGTATATTGACTTTCCATGTCCGAACTAATATAAAATTAGAATTGTTAAATCACCATTTGAAAATAATAGTCAAAATAGCCTAGGAAATTTATATTCAACCACCTTCGTTTTATTCTAATGTCATGAATTTATTGAAAGCTTACCAAACGATGTACTCGAACTACTCCGTTTCCTGCATGAAACTGATGAAACTCCTGAAATAGTAATAACAATAATAATAATAATAATATAATAATATACTAAAATATAATAATAATAATAATAATAATAATAATAATAATAATAATAATAATAATAATAATAATAATGAGAAGAAGAAGAAGAAGAAGAACAAGAAGAAGAAGGAAATGAACGCACAACAATAACACTAACGTAAAGCAAAGAATCACCTCATCTGATTAGTAAATACTAAATCTGTGACAAGAAAACAAAGAATATTGAACAAAATTTAATTTTTCGAATTTATAACAGTTAATACTATTATTTTACATAAGATATTAATAAACTATAGAAATACAAGCAGTAACTTACTAGATCGCGCGATTAAATTACTGAATAAGAAACGATTTTTCATTTAAGTAGTTGCACACCACTAATTCAGGGAGTATTTATATGCTGAATGAAAAAAAAAATCACTGTTATCATGTGAAATCCAACACTCCAAAAGATTAATTGGTTATTTCGTGTTTCCGCTCGCCACAACTGTTATGGTAATTAGTCCCATAAGTGTGAAGTATGTTTTTTCTCGGGAGGTGGTGGTGATTTTCTCTCGATGGATGGCGAAATCCAGCGCCGCCCTACCCGTCGGCTTGCAGGGTTTTCCCCAAGTGGGTATCTCTCACCAGCGGGGAACAGCCCCAGCCGGGACAATCTCTAACCTCCAGAACTGTCTCCCGGAAGTGTGGTAGTGTAGGGCATGTGTGTGTAAATAAACAATGAGATACGAGAAGGAATGGGAAGGGAAGATCGCGCATGGTTCGTGGCCCGTTTGTTAAGGTACTGCTAATGTGAAAAGATACACAATTATACTGTAATTACTAAAAATAACTAAAAAATTTCAACAATGACTAACAAAATCCGCCTGAAGCCCTAACATCGCAAATCCACGCTCTAACCTCAAAATCGCCCTACACTTTCAATTCCGCTTTAGACCAATGTCGCCGTTTGCGCGCTGGATCAGCTGGAAAGCTTCGCTCCATTTGCTGCACTTTCATTGGTCGAGAGGCTACGCGTTCCTGGGCTGAGATAAATGTTGACCATCCTCCCCGTTCCCGTTCCCGTCAAGCTTCGCGTTCCCGTCATTTTGTGAACGCCTGAGATTCCAATCTTTTAACTTTCTGTGCGTTCCCGTTCGCGTTCCCGTTTGCGTTCCCGTTTGTGTTCCCGTTCCCGTTCCCGGGTTATTGTGGAGCGGCCTTAAGACTTCCAGGTTATAAACACTGCAGTGCCATCAGCTGGTGCCCAAAGCCACGTAAGTCGGTTCTCCTAATGGAATTGCTTGCGAGTAACGTTTTCAACCGTAAAAATAAAACTTGTGAAATAATTTTTATATTCTCAGAAGTGCCTTTAATATCAAACTACTTAACTACTTGCGAATTTGCGCTGTGGCTCTTTTTCTGCTCTTTTTCGTGCGATTCGCTCAGAAAATCAATGTTGAAATCTCCAAATACAACAATGGATTTAAAAAAGAGATTACTAATTTTGTTCAGAATTATCTCTAGATTTGCTACGAAATTGAAATAATCTAATGCTCGCGTAGGTGCAAAGTAAGATAATTTTGAGCGTAGTAAGATGCACGACTGTTATTTCAAAAACGGTTTCAACTGCATATGAATTAAATTCTGACAAGAAGGTACAATCAATGTTATTTCTTACGTAAATACACGAACCTTCGTAAGCAGGGCTTTTATTTGATTCCCTTGCTTTACAATCAGATCCTTCAAGGTAAAAACTAGGAATTCGGAGTGAGTTTAGATCATTATGACTTAAACAATGTTCTGTAAAACAAAAACATCTATTTGACTCAGATCACACTGTAATGCTACCTCGATAAATTCAATTTTATTTGAATTGATTGCACATGATGATGCATTATTTGAATCTTTTGCATGTACCTACACTGATGCTTCTCTGCTGCATCTGACTGTAGTTGGTATTTATTTATCTAATTTTAATGAAATGAGATAAGATGAAAGATGAAGATGAAAAAATAACAAGAAAAAAGCAAGAAAGAGAAAGACGAGGAGGAAGAAGACCAAAAGAATGAAGACCAACGGGAATAACAGTAGAAGAAGACGAAGAAGAAGAAGAAAAGAAAGAAGAGGAAAAGGAAGAATAAATCTAATTGTTACATGAAAGTAATTCAACACAAAGTATTAAATGGCTGTTCCATTATTGTCAGCGCATTGCGTAATGAAAAAGGCCAAGTAAATAAGGAGTACTGTAAAAACTGCTCTAGCTTTAAAACACTATCTACGCTCTTATGAAAGGAGGAATTATCATATACATGATTATTTAACACAGAAGTACATTTTTTTCACAGAAGCAAGAATTCAAGTGCATTCCCTACGTGTGTATGATATTTAAACAAATTCCCTGAGAGGATTACGAGCGTTGGCGCCAGCATCTGGAAGCGCGTGTGCAGACCGGATTAGCATAACGCTCTGCAAGTTGTAGCTTACCTGTCTACGGGAAAAGAGCCACACAGGAAGAGAGAATCTGTTTGTGTAAAACGTATTATTTTTTAACTTTGCTCGTGTGTTAAAGCTCCTTCATTAGGAGATAATCTCTTAATTTCATTAGAGGTCTACACGAACTTTTATATACGAACTATAAGGCACCGTCCCCACCAAATTCCATGTATGAGGTACTATGGGATGGGACAAGAGTGAAGTCCTATGCCTGGGCTAGAACGAGGGCGAGGGCAAGGGCGAGGGCGAGGGCGAGGGCGAGGGCGAGGGCGAGGGCGAGGGCGAGGGCGAGGGCGAGGGCGAGGGCGAGGGCGAGGGCGAGGGCGAGGGCGAGGGTGTGAGCGAAGGCGAGGGCGAGGTCAGTGCGAAGGCGAGAGAAGGTAATAGAAAGGGCAAGAGAGATGGAAGGCTGAGGGAGATAGTAGATCAAAGAAAGGGAAAGGGAGAGGGACCAGATCAAAGAAAGGGAAAGGCAGGTGCGAGAGAGTTCACGTGGGAGTTGGCGAGAGCAGGGTCGAGGTCGAAGGCGACGGCGAGGGCGAGGGCATGGTAAAGGAAAAGGGAAAAGTGTGGGTGCATGGACTGGACGATGGGGTGAGAGAATGGGGAATGGCGTTGGCGTGGTTGTGGGAGAAATCATGAACAACGTGATGGTGTACGCCATGGCGTGGGCAATGACGTAGACTACCGAAGATATGAGCAATGTAAATTGTGGACGACAGGGTGATAACGCAGGTGAGGGGAATGCATCGTGTGCGATGGGGAGACTGCGTGGGTGAAGGAGGGAAGGCGTGCAAGAGCAAGGGCGTGAACGAGGATGTAAGAGAAGTTGTGAGTGAGCGCGTGACCGAGTACGTGAGCGAGAATGAAGACATGAACGAGGTCGCGAGCGAGGGCGTGGTCGAGGGCGTGAACGAGAGCGTGAGCGAGGACGCGAGTGAGGGCGTGAGCGAGGACGTGAGCGAGAATGAAGGCGTGAACGAGGACGCGAACGTGGGCGTGAGCGGGAATGAAGACGTGAGCGAGGACGTGAGCGTGAGCGAGAATGAAAGCGTGAGCAAGAATGAAGGGGTGAGCGAAAATTTAGGCGAGAGCGAGGGCGTGAGCGGGGGTGTGAAGAGAGGACGCTATCAATGGGGTGAACGAGAATGAAGTTGTGAGCGAGGACGTGTACGAGGAGGCCAGCCTGGGCGTGAGCAAGGACAGGAGCGAAGACGTGAGCGTGGTCGCGTGGAAGGGCGTGAGCCAGGACACAAGCGTGGGCGTGAGCGAGAATGAAGGCGCGAGTGAGGGCGTGAACGAGAACGCGAGCGAGGGCGTGAGCGAGAATGAAGGCGTGAGCGAGGACGTGAGCGTGGTAGGGAGGAAGCCGTGAGCCATGACGCAAGTGAGGCCGTGAGCGAGAATGAAGGCGTGAGCGAGGACGTGAGCGTGATCATGTGGAAGGGCGTGAGCCAGGACGCTAACGAGGGCGTGAGCGAGAATGAAGGCATGAGCGAGGGCTTCAGAGAGGACGCGAGCAAGGGCGCGAGCGATGACGTGAGCGCGGGCGTGGGCCAGGAGACGCGAGAATGAAGGCGTGAGCGAGTGCGTGAGCGAGTGCGTGAGCGAGTGCGTGAGCGAGTGCGTGAGTGAGTGCGTGAGCGAGTGCGTGAGCGAGTGCGTGAGTGAGTGCGTGAGCGAGTGCATGAGCGAGGGCGTGAGCGAGGGCGTGAGCGAGGGCGTGAGCGAGGGCGTGAGCGAGGGCGTGAGCGAGAGCGTGAGCGAGGGCGTGAGCGAGGGCGTGAGCGAAGGCGTGAGCAAGGGCGTGGACCAGGCATGGCCCAAGGCTAGGGCAAGGAGGGAGAGAATAAGAGCGAGGCCTAAGGGGCAAGGGCAAGGCCGACAGCATGTTCGTAGCTTGGACGTGGGCAGGCAACGGAGGAGGACGGGGCGAGGGCAAGGTCGAGTGTTTGGGTGAGTGCGCGAGCGATGGCTCGGGTGTGGCGGAGTGCGAGAGCGCGGGCGGGGGCGCAGGGAAGGCTCGAGGGGGGGAGGCGTGGGCGTGGGCGAGAGCGTTGGAGCGTGTGAGTCTGCCGCTTGGCTGGGCGGCGATCGAAGCGGCGCTGGGCGGCGCTGGGCGGAACGGGGCGAGAGCCCAAATTCCCCGCGTAGTAGCCCTCGCTTCGCCGCCCCTGCCTCTTGCCCACCGCCCACTGCCCACACACCGGCGCTCAGGAAGCCAGGAAAAAACCTGCCCAGCCGCGAGTTCGATACTCGGGTACTAGGGGAGATCGGGCGGAAACCACAAATTGGGTCAACCAGGCACTCATTCACCAAAAATTATCAAAGGGCGGTTTGTTTTCTTTATCGACCTAAGTTATAAACTGAACCGCCGATAATTCGATATCGAGAAAAACTGAAAATTTTCCACATTCCCACACGTAAAGATTCTAGAAGAGTGTGAACTATACAGATTAAAGGCAGCCGGAAAATATTTTTTATATATAAGGGACGTCTGGGCATATTCAAAAATTTCACCGATGACCAGTACGTACTCACTGAGTACAAATTGTTTAAGCGTGTTTCATTTAGCAATATAAACTATTTTTAAAGTTCTGAGATATCGATCTGTTGAATCTAAATAGGTTAAAAACAATTCAATTATTCCGACTTGAAGTGAGACAGAAACACATAAGACTATAGTAATTTAGGGCACGTGCAAATCTTCAATGTTCACGGGTCCCCTGCATCAACAATGCATCTACCCTCAACTAACACACTGAGTGCAATTTCTTAAAGAGTATTTCACTTAAAATTTGTACAGTGAAAGTTTGATCATTTGAAGAAAGTAAAATAAATATTTCGTTTTGCAAATACTATATGTTGCTAAAAAAAAGTTTTGCGACTCCTCATAAATGTTCAGTCACGCAGGTATAACCTTACTGAGTACGATGTTACAATTACTGACGAAAATGATACTCGCAAAACTGCAATCATACTTCGAAATCAATGAGGAACAACAAGGATTTCACACAAACAGATCAACAATAGGCACTATATTTGTAGTCCGTCAAATAGTCGAAAAAGCGATCCAATATAACAAGCCCGCCTTCCTGTGTTTTGTAGACCTCACGAAGGCATTTGATCGAGTAAGGTTACAAGACGTGTTCACAATTTTGAGAAATAAACTAAGGCCTAAAAATTGAAACAAACTATTGAAACAAGCTATATATACAGGTGTTAACAGTAAAGTAAAAGTAGGAGACCTAACTGCAGATGAAATAGAATGTGCGGATGGAATAGTTCAGGGAGACTCCGAAGTCCAGTACTCTTCTACTTGAAAACGAATAAACTAATTGACAGCGTGAAAACAATGCAAGGCTACATGATAGGTAATAATCAAATAAACACAGTCCGCTACGCAGATGACGCAGTGCTTATAGCAGACTCTGGAGATAATCTACAGAGTCTATTGTATAAATTCATAACGACAGGAAAATTATTTAATATGATAGTTTCAACAGAACAAAACTAAATTGATGGTAATATCTAAGGAGTCTGTAAGATGTAAGTTGGAAATAAAAGGCAAAGTCATCGAGCAGGTGATGAAGTTCCAATAACGGGAGTGGACACCTCCAGTGATCGCCATCCATGCAGGGAAGCGAGAGAGCAGGTCATGAAAGGTGCAGGATACTTAAGAGGATCAGGAGAGCATATCAGGATACTTAAGAGATGTAGCTTGGAAAAATAAATACTTGTACCTTAGCATAGAATGTAACGTTAAAATTTATACGACAATGGTAGCACCAACTTTTGACATATGTAGCTGAAACCTGAGCCAATACGAAGAAAGCGAAACAATTACACCGATCAGTAGAAATTAACACACTATGATCGGTAGGAGGAAATACCAGAGTGACATGGTAAGAAATCAGGAAGTAAGAAAACAGTGTAAAATATCTGATAACATAAAATGTGTGAAAATAAGGAAAAAAGAATGGAACAACCATATCACACGAAAGAGCGCTGATGGACTTGGGAAAGAGCCAGAAATATAATACCATTAGGAAGGAGAAACCCTGGAACGCCACAGAAAAGATGGAGAGAAGATCTACAGTCAACATTAATACATCCCCGAGATGAAGCATGAAGAATAACCTACATAAAAGAAGAATAATTAATTAATGAATTGTAATTAATGTTTTCCCACTTTACCTAAGAATTTCCATGGTCAAAATTAACGCACAAGAACCTTTCATTGCAAAACTATTTTAGAAAGCTGTCGGGTTTTCAACGTTTTCTCGAGAATATCCTGCGTGCAACGAGGTGACGTTCGGTTGAGCAAGTTTCGAGATTTTGAGTGTCTAGTTTACTGCATGCACGGGCAGAAAATCAAAACAGTTTTAGAGTGAACTTTAACACAGTGCTGACAAGGAAGCTAATGTAATTTCGTCAAACAAATTCAATTAATAAAGAGCTGTCATGTCGGATGATCTTGAGCTCCTGTAAAGTATATCGCATCTTCCCTCGTGTTTTAATCTCCAGACGAACAAAAGTAGACTATAGTTACGCTAAAGCAGTACGATAAACTTAAGATTACTGGAGTTATTTTTCTATGGTTTCAACGTGTTAAAGAGATGCATTAACATGGGCTTCTGATGGGGTGAATGGTAATGAAGCAAGTTAAGGTAAAAAGGATTTTATATTGCTAGTTAAAAAAAATTGAAATATTGAAGTTCCAGAATATCGTATTTTTAAGGCTAAATTATTTCTTGAAATTAGTTAAAAAAGTGAATTTGATACATAATTATGAATGAAGTCTGTTTTCGAAACAGGTTTATTTCTGACTTGCCGTTTCATTTCACGAGTTATATTTTTTAATGTTTCTGTATTTCACGTCCCCTCGTGAAATTTTTAGGGACGAGAACCTAGTTATTTTTTGTCATACACATTGAATATTTAGGACAAAAACGTTTATCAGTAAAATTTATGTTTGCAATATTTTGTAGGCTTTAATAAGCTTTTTTATCTTAAGCACGTCCTTGAATATAAACGTTCCGTACGATATTTGAGGCGAAAATTAATAGGAAATCAAATTCCAATTTCTTATAAGACTAATTTTTCTTTTTATTCATTATTGAGTATATGTAGTTGAAATTTAATTAAATTCAAAACATGTCGTTCTAAGCTTCATTACGTTTCAGATACCATTGCTATTTAGAAACCAACAGAGATTTAATTCCAATTACAACTGATACAAATGTCTCAACCTTATTGATTTTCTAGACGTTTCACAATAAGTACACATTAAACTGGGGTAATTACAAGAATGAAATAACATGCATGTCTTATCCAGGTGACTTACCTATGAACAACAAACATTTTTAAATGGCGATTATCCATTGTTGTTCAGAAATTATTTTGTACAACACATGCAACAGAGACAAAAAAAAAACTTAAGAAAAATTAAGATCGCTGATTCACGAATGAGCAGACCACGAGCTGCACACATGTGCATCAAGCAATAAAATATAAAATTGAACCATTAAATCGTTCAAAACGTTAGTGAGTCTTGAAAGGATTCATGGCAACAATATCTCTGAAGTAAAATTAAATTCGCTGATGTATTCACTAGGAGTCTCACATACGTGTACCAAGAAATAAAACAGTAAAATTACAACATTAACTCGTGCAAAAAATAGTACCTATTGAAATCATTTATTACAAAATATTATCTTAAGAAAAAATTAAATTCATAAATGTATTAACTACGAGTCTCACATATGTATACAAAACAATAAAATAGCAAAATTGCATTGGTAAACTCGTGAAAAAATACAGAGCCTCTTGAAAGCATTCATTTCCTGAACAATACTGCACCAAATTAAAACAAACGTATGTTCTGTCTCTTCCTGATAGAGCTCATGGGCGCTCTCTTTTTGTTAGTTTCGGTCAGCATAAAATCCTTTGTGTTCGTCCTCCCACAAAATACAAACTGCAGGAACTCCCGAAGTCTATTTGCTGGATAACAGATCTTGTAAATCTGCCAAGCTCTGGCAACGAAGTGTGACTGCTGCAGAAAATAAAATAAATAGTGACGGGGGTTGGAGACGGACATTTTTTAAATGTAAAAGAATTGGAAGAATTTGAGCAAGCGACATGAATCACCTGCTTTACAGAAATACGTGCACATTCGGACCAGAGAAGATGGAACTGGTGTGCTTATAAATGTAGCTTTACCAAGGAGGGAACTCAGTGGTCACCGGTGAATGTTTGTTTCTTTTTCATACGTTTGAGATTTTTTAGGAAGCTAAAAATTATTCATATTGATGATTAATGATGTGCTTCTTCTTAGAAATATGACGCAATTTATCACAAGTGTTCGTTAAAAGTTGTGTTATTGTAGCGTCTTCGGCTGTAGGTAACAAAACCGCGACTATTTATTCGAAAAATTAATATTCAGAAAATATTTGTTTATTTTAAATCTTAGTATAATATTTTTATTACATTCTCAATATAAAATATTCTTATTAGATGGATCCAGCACGTTGAATAATGATTGTCTTTATAATATCTTTTATTTAGAGTATATGTGTTTGACCAATCACAGATTAATTTACATTTGAGAAGCAATCTATTATGGGTCATTGTTCAATTAGATGTTTGTTTGATTGTGTATATTACTGGCCGAGACGAACCGTACAGATGACGGAAAACCACACAAGTTTACATAACTCAGAAGACAATCAGAAGACTGAATTCCCCTAACATGACTGAGTCAGTTGTTAAGGTGATAAAAAATAAATAACGATAGTGAACTTTGATGACATTTCTTCAATAAATTGAATCCTAACTTGAGTTTGCACTGTGCGTTTGAAGTCGGGTTTGTCCTTAGGCATAACCAGTAGCACCTGTGAAACTGACGGCTACGTGACATTGATCGAAAACTATATGCCAGACGCTTCGTAACTGTTCAATGTAAAACTTATCTTATAATAGTTATTATTATTCGTAGAAAAAATACTATATAAAACTCATTGTGATGGGCATTAATACATCATCGTTTCATTGTATACTATTAATATATTACTACGTTTTCAACATAAATCGGCCTCTACTTGTCATAAAACATAATTGGTTTTGTCATTAAACACAAATATTGATGCTGGAAAGTCGATTCTCTTTTCATTGACAGAGGTAGAAATTGAATATTTTTTGACTTAAATGAATCCTCATGTATATTTTTAGATACATCAATTTAATAATTTATCAACATTTCCAAAAACATCAATAAGAGAAAAAATTATGCTACGGGCTCTGAAGTCGTCCCCCTTTCGGTGATGCATGGTCTCACTGATTCTTTTGTATTGCTAGGATTTAGAGTAACCACAACACCATATTATCAGATCTTCAGTAGTAACATGACTAACAGATTATCTTAAAAAAAGAATAACTGGAAAGTATTGCAATATGAAACTTATTCGGTTCCACAACACGCTGGGTTATAGTACAGAGAAAGGAAATACATTTTCAATATCTTTCCTTGAGAAAGAAGAGGTCAGCAATAATTTAAATTAGCATAATGTGTTCAGGTATGACGAGTGTTTTGCATGACTCAATAAGGCAGTTCAAATGCTTGTTGTATTATGTTATTTTTCTTTGTAAATTAATGAATTTAATTATTTTGAAACTAATAAAACCTTTACATTTTTCAAAAATATTTTAAAGCGTTTTTGCGATGTAAAGTTTTGCACGTACACCCGTAAAAACATTAGATTTCACGTCGAAAATGCTTTGGAGAGGTTGATGGTGATGGACATCCCTGCCTGGCGACTGCGTTGTCTAACGATGATTTTATAAAACTACGTTCTCTAAACCAAACATGAAGGTTAAATTTATATGATTGGAGCGTATAAAATATTTTACCATCCATTAGAAACTCATAGAAGTAGTAGTACTGAGGAAAAAGAATTCCGTGATTCCTGTCCATGAAATTAAATTGACATTAATTTTCGTATACGTAATGTTGCTTTCAACTTTCGTTGATATAATATATATTGTTTCAAAGAAGAAGAATAGAACATCGAATGGAAAACTCAGTGTCAAAATGTTGTTCCAGAACTGGAGGAATGGGCCAGAAACAAGCAATCAAACTTATTTCACGAAAATTCATTAATTGTACTGCAATACCCGCACAGGCGGATTAACAATTTTTTCGTCAGTAGGCACGCGTAAAACTGCCGCCTATTTGTTTTTCAAGTAACCCAGAAAAAAGTTATAAATAATAAGTAAAATTTGGGTTTAAAAATTGGAAACGTATATTTATGACTAATATTAAATATGATGTAATTAATCATATACGTTTCTTCAGTTTCCTCGACGGGAAATCAATTAATTTTTAAATAATAGATTATGTTGTTAAGAAATAACATAAATTCACCATGTTTTTCATTTTCCGTAGTTCTACATATTTATTATTATGCCATTGTTCTAACTTTAATTCTTAAAATTACTTCGATGCCTACTTTTAACACTAGAAAATATGAAAGAAAAAAGTAATCTTAAAACAGATTATCAAAATGACATGTATAAGTTCTAAAAAGTATAATATGAATACTTTATTCATATTATAAATCTTATCCAATTTATATACACAAATTTAGTCCGCAATTTTTGCCGCCCCCAGAATTTTGTTGTCGTAGACTCATGTCTCCTGTCCCTAAGTGTAAATTCGCCCCTAAATACCTGTAGTTTGTAGCGAGAATATTCGTCCACTGTCTGAAAGTGTTCTCTGTATCAACAGCATCTCTGATGTGTTTATTCCGTGTGCGTGTTGCTCAGGGGCACGAGCGGCATCGACATCGACCTGCGGCGCGTGGACATCGACCAGTGCCCCCTGCCGCCCGGCAGCCAGCAGCTCAACATCTTCGCCGCCTCCGACAAGTGCAAGAAGCGCACCACCAAGGTACCACGCTCGCGCACACACATCAACCCTCGCTCAGGCGCGCACGCATACACAAGCACACGCGCACGCACAAGCAGATGTACACTGAACGCTTGTGCGCAGGCACGCACAAGCACACGCACACGCGTACACAAGCATACGCATACACAAGCATACGCATACACAAGCAAACGCATACACAAGCATACGCATACGCATACACACGCATACACACGCATACGCATACGCATACACACGCATACGTATACGCATACACACGCATACGCATACGCATACACGCGCATATGCATACACACGCATACGCATACACACGCATACGCATACACACGCATACGCATACACACGCATACGCATACACACGCATACGCATACACACGCATACGCATACGCATACGCATACACACGCATACGCATACAGACGCATACGCAAACACAAGCATATGCATGCACAAGCAAACGCACACACACAAATCACACGCACACACAAGCACACGCGGCAACAAGCATACGCATACACAAGCAAACGCATACCCAAACATACACATACACAAGCACAAGCACACGTACACAGGCGAACACTAGCGCGCAGGCATATACAAGCAAACGCATTCACAAGCAAACGCCTTCACAAGCACACGCATACACAAGCACACGCATACACAAGCACATGCATACACAAGCACACGCATACACAAGCACACGCATACACAAGCACACGAATACACAAGCACACGCATACACAAGCACACGCATACACAAGCACACGCATACGCATTCACAAGCACACGCATACACAAGCACACGCATACACAAGCACACGCATACACAAGCACACGCATACACGAACACACGCATACGCATACACAAGCACACGCATACACAAGCACACGCATACACAAGCACAAGCATACACAAGCACACGCACACACAAGCACAGGCATACACAAGCACACGCATACACAAGCACACGCATACACAAGCACACGCACACACAAGCACACGCATACACACGCATACGCGCACAAGGATACGCACACAAACACAAGCGCGCAGGCACATACAAGCAAACGCCAAGCACAACCAAAAGCGCGCACAATCACACAGATGAACGCTCACGTTCAGGAACTCACAAGCACAAGTACAAGCAAAAGCGCGCAAAAGCAGGCGCACAGACAGATGTACACTCGCACTCAGGCACCAACAAGCATACGCACAAGCACAAGTAAAATCGCCCATGAGCCCACGAATTCAAAATGCACACACAGACGTGCAATCACGCTCTAGCACGCACAAGCACAATCAAAAGCACGCATAAGCATACAAACACACAAGCACTCGCAGATCCAGAAGTAACTCGTACTCAGGAACTGTCGCGCACAAGCACAAGCAACAGGGAGCGCAAGCACATGTACACACATACGAAACTCCTGCTGAGACAAACTCGCGCACTAGCAATAGCACTCGCGTACCCAAGCACACATGTGCACCAACAGACACGGGCAGAACCACACTCATACACAAACACGCCCGTGAAGAATACGTTCAGGAACAAGCAAGTTAAACTATATTTTTTTAAAATCACATTTAGTCATAGTTTTTAAATAAATTATTTATCCTATTGTCAATAAATTATCTGTTTACGACTTACCGCGGACAGGTTATACTGTGTCGTATCGGTACCTCTTCTGTGTAAATATATATGTTAATAGTTGATATTTTACCAGCAATAGTTGAAGTTTACGGCCGGCATACCGGGAGAGGTGGCTCAGTTCCGTTCATCAACTGATGTCACTTCAGTACAGATGTCCTAGGTTTCAGTCTCGACAGTGGCTAGATTTTCGATACTAGCTTGTTAGATAAGTCGAATTCAGTCGCTGTCTGGAGGAGGATTCTAGATGTTGGCTGCTCTGATCGGTAGTTTTCCGTGGTTTCCCCGATGAACATCATACTAATGCCGGAGCAGTACCCTAACAAACGGGCCACGGCCCGCGCGCGATCTTTCCTTCCTCTTCCTTGTCCTATCCTCACCCCTTACACCCACTTACACTAGCATGCACTACACTACCACACAGGCTCGGAGACCGGTCGGGAGCTTAGAACTTGTCCTGACTAGGGCGGTGCCCCGCTGATCGGAGATACCCGGTTGGGGGAAACCCCTGTACCCGACGGTAATTCGGCGCGATTTCACCATCCAGCGGGGGGAGATCACCGCCACCTTCCGGGAAAACATGAACTACACTTTTGGGAATAATGATATCATTAGTTGACGTGCCCGAAATGACTAACAACCAACCGAGCAACGACCAGCGTGATGAGTTCATGGATGAAGGTTTCACTCTCAGTCACTGCAATTTCATTGCCAGTAAACATTAAACACAATTTTGACCAAAGTAACTGATCCGTAGCAACAATAACAACTTGCTGATGAAAGGTAAAATTAATTTACCAGAGATTTTCTTCTCTCTCAAAAAAGGAAATTGCCAAGTGCAAAAATCATTTATAAAAGGATTTTCTCTTACTTGATTAATGAAGATAATATTAATTTAGTAATTTCAAAGTATCACGTGATCTCGAATACATTTTCCATAGGAGATCAATGAAAAAACTACGAAGTAGTGCAAAGTGTAAGATGCACTTAAATTTTCTCTTTAAGTTAAATTATTCATACATTCCTTTTCGATTCTTTTCAATCAATAACCTGTATTGAATGAAAATTACGGGATGTTTCGAAAAGTGCAGCATCCAAGGGTCGAACGAGTTTTAATGAGCAAAGCAAGTAAATGATAATAAACTATAATCACATAATTAGCATAGGGGTTTTACAAACAAGGGGATCTTGAGTGCTTCCAGCCTGCGAAAAAATGTGACAACTGCACAGAAATATTTGCGAAAATCTGCTGATATCATTATAAGATTTCGATGGCACTTTCAGAAAATTGTATTTATGCGGGTTATCTGATTTGTGCTATTCCATTTGTATCACATAAAAATTAATGTAGAGAAATCAAGTTACGCAAGTTAGAAAAGTCTTGTGAGCGAGGCGGAGAAAAAAATCGAAAAATTGAAAGACGAAATGGCAAAAAAAAATATCCGAAATACCGAAGAATCTCGAAACCCTGAGAAAAAGTGAAAGTACGAAGTAACTAAGAATATTAAAGACATTGGAAATCGGAACAAACTTAAAATTAAGAAATTGGGAAGCTTGAATTATCTTTGGAAATCAACAAATGTGCCAATTCTGGCATATGGATATGATAATTTGATGGAGTATTCAAAATTTTTACATATCCAAAAATTTCGACCCATTTAAGCAGATCGACCCATTTAATTATGTCAACCCATTGTTTACGTCAACCCATTTAAGTATGTAGACCCATTGAAGTATGACGATACATCTAGAAATGTCGCCATATCTAGGAATGTCGACAAATGAAATAATCTTACCTTATCTAGAAATGCCATATCTAGAAATGTCGCCATATCTAGGAATGTCGCCATATCTAGGAATGTCGCCATGTCTAGGAATGTCGCCATGTCTAGGAATGTCGCCATGTCTAGGAATGTCGCCATGTCTAGGAATGTCGCCATATCTAGGAATGTCGCCATATCTAGGAATGTCGACATATCTAGGGATGACGTCATATCTAGGAATGGCGTCATACCTTGGAATGACGTCATACCTTGGAATGTCGCCATATCTAGGAATGTCACCATATCTAGGAATGTCGCCATATCATGGAATGACGTCATACCTTGGAATGACGCCATATCTTGGGATGACGCCGTATCTAGGAATGTCACCACATCTAGTAACGTCGCCATACCAAGGGATGTCGCCATATCTAGAAATATCGTCATATCTACGAATCTAGGCATGTCGGAATATCTAGGAATGTTGCTATATCTAGAAATTTCGTCCCACCTAAGAAATTCGACATACATAAGATATTCGACATACCTAGGAAATTCGACATGCCCAATAAATTCAACAAACCTTGAAAATTCAAAATATCTAACAATTTCTGCGCGTCTATCGATTTCGACATATCAATGAAATTTGAAATATTGATAAAATTTGAAATATGAAGATATTGGAAATATTGCAATATTTTGAGATATGGCTGTACGTTGAAACGTAAAAAATTTTTGAATGACCAATGGAATTCGAAATATTGAAGTGAGCAAATACCCAACGCTCCAATAAACAAGCCTGTCCAACAAACTATGGGTATCGTCCACTGGGCTGCCCTGAGCACCGAAAGGGCGCCCCGCGCCTGCCGTCTCGTGCGGGGCCACTTGGCGGCACGCGGCGGTCGAAAGCGGCTTAGCGGGCGCTCTCATTAGGAGCCCCATAACAACCCAACCGCCGCGCCGGCTGGGCGCAGGGGTACCAACCTGCCCACCACGCCACGCCTACGCCACGACGACATCCAATCCATATCAATGACTCTATTTTTCTTTTTTTCCCTTTTTATTTATTATTTACTTAATATTTATTTATTATTTATTTATTTATTATTTATTATTTATTTATTATTTATTTATTATTTATTATTTATTATTTATTATTTATTATTTATTATTTATTATTTATTTTTTTATTATTTATTATTTATTACTTATTATTTATTTTTTTATTTTTTAATATCGTGGTCATATCGAAAAATAATAAGCAAAAAAAGTTAGATTAAAGAAAGTTCGTATTGTGCTGGTGTAATTTTTTCCGTGCTTGTGTAATGGCACAGTCAAAATTAGCACTGTCAATGCCTTTCTTGCAATAAGTAAAAAATAAGTGATTAAATTTACTTTAACCTCGGTGTTTGCAATAGTAAGTAATTAGCAAAAAAAAAAGATCACAAGAGAAGAACTGGTCATATGAAATATAGCAAATTCGTTCTGCAGTTCTTCGAAAAAGGCCAGAAACAATTCGTGATATCTCCCCCAAAAGACGGAAAATGTTGTATACGCTCCAAATTCGCAAAACTTTCTGCAGCAAAATTGAAAGAGAAAAGTATTGTTGAACCTGATATTCGTAAATGCGTTCGACATTCGTATTCTTTTCACAGTCGATGAACAAAGCTGAAAAAAAAGCTTTGGAATCGTTGAAGATATTCTTTAATAGATTTCAAGATATCAATAAAGCACTTAGACTACAAAAGCATAGTGAAACGAATGGATATTAGTATTCAAAGCTCAAAGAAGTACAATGAGCCTGAAAGTTAATTTCTTACAATCCCATGTGGATTTTATACATTCCCAGAAAACGTGGAAGACTTTAGTGAAGAGCAAAGGAATGATTCCACGAGGATTTAAGAGAGATTGAGAGACTTTACCAAGAAAATTGAATTTATCTCTGCTGTGGGATTTCAACTAGATGAAACTGCGTGAAAATCCAGCACATTCAAATGAATACGAAAAAGAAGCAGCATGAGGGAAAAATGTCTCTTAAGCAACTCTAGTAGAAAAATGATATTTTTTTTATTTGAGCTTAAGACCAAAGTTAATTACAATCATTGGAGACGTAACAATTAATATTTTTGCTGCTCCTTACTGAGTTCATATTCCAGCTACACTGCCATTTCAAAACATGCAAAACGTAACGTGTTAAAGTTTTTTATCACAAACATTTATTTTGTTCAATTTTCATTACAATATTTTTTTGTTTCAGCGCACCAAATAACTTACAAATCAGTTAAAACATTGCATTAAAAAACAATTTTTTTGAAGACCTGTGTCATTAGCATTGTTCCTTTGTCATGTGCAACGGAGCCGATGGTTGTGTGTGTTTAACCGCCCCGTAATTCCCTCCTGAAAACAATTCCCTTGCCGCTGGCTGACGTCCGTCCAATAAACAGTTACATGAGTAAATAAATAAATAAATAAATAAATATATTACAAATAAAATAAAAAAATAAAAAAATCACAAAATCAGGACACAACTGATGTCACTTCAGTGCCTATGATCGGGAGCTCCTACGGTTTATGCACCGACGGTGGCAGGAATTTCGACACTAGCTACATAGCTTCAATTCAGTCGCTGATTGGAGAATTCTAGCGGCCAGTTTTTCTGATAAGTAGTTTTCCGTGGTTTCTCCGATCAACATTAGGCGAATGTCGGAGCAGTACCCTAGCAAACGGATCAAGGATTGCTCATGTTCTTTCCTTCCTCTTCCTTGTCCTGCCCTTAATTACACTCACACTTACATGCACTACACTACCACACGTCCAGTTGGGAGCGTACAGCTTGTTCCGGCTGAGGCGCTGGGAGATACTTGGCTGCGGAAAACCTCACTAGTCAACGTGTAGATCGACGCCGGACCACACCATCATCGGGAAGATAATCACTATATGCTGCGAGTAAGCATGCACTACACTTACAGGATTAATGACCATAAAAACAGATGCGCCCGAAAACACTAATTACTCAATCAACCAACCATTTCACGTCCCGCTCGATGACGTACATCCAATACGGAGACAAATAAATAGATGCATAGAGATAATACATAAATAAATAAATAAATAAAATGAAAAGATAAAAAACGAATAAATCGAACACAATAAATAATATAAATATAATTCACTACAGATGTCCATCGGAATTGGCCCGCGCACCGTAGTTTGTGCAGCCCTGAAACTGCAAAGCCACCGGTCCGTATTATTAATCAGCAGCGCAGGCCGCGGGCGCGTTCCTTTCAGCACATCAGACCCTCGGGCGGCGCGGGAGTATTGCTCGGGGAATTGCACGCGCCGAGTTCGCGAGCGGGGAAGAGAGCTTGCAAAACGCCGGACGCCGCCGTCGCTGCCGCTCGCAGGCGCCGAATGCTGCAAGCAGATCTCCATGCGAAGGACGAAGTTTCGGCGACCAACCTGCTAATATGCCGCTTCCCGTTAGGCTCGGGTTCCGGGTTGGAGTAGTTCGTTACGTGACGGCGAGAGTGATAGTTTTGCATCTCGGATGTCAACGGGAAGCTGAAATCCTCTGATGAAATGGGTGGGGCTTGGAGCGGGATCGCGACAAATTTTCTTGTCCCACGTTCTCAGACTCTCTTCCCACCATTCCTCCGTCAGTTATTATAGTTGTTACTGTACTGTTCCGTCAGTACTCCATCAGTCATTACCAGACATCGGATGTTTAGGGAAATGCCTATTTTTTTCTAGAGAACTTATATAAAGTCTGATAATATATATCCACGAATCATGACAAATGATGACATATGACGAAGTTTTATAATGCTTATTTTTGCTTATTTTAGCATAAATGCCTATTTTTTGCATAAACACCTTTTTTAGGACATTTTGCCTTTTACTTATTATATTTATATACAATGCTATGACATCGGAAATTCGGCGATGGTCCAACGCGACCATTCATTACGAAACCATCAATTCACGTTTTGAAATTTAAAATTACGAAAGAATTCCTGAAAGTATACCAACTGATTTTTCTCCATTTCCCTATTTCATAAATACCAGCCATGATCTGACAACATGGACGATTGACAATACACCGAGGGAACGGAAATTATAAGTGGAAATAAATATGAATTCCCAGAAGGTTTCAGTATTGCTAGTGTTGGACTGCTAAAATATATGCCAGTCACATCGTTCAGATATCCTTCTCCGCATTCAAACTGATTTTGTCTCCCAGTCGTCGCAAATTTGAAATTGTGGCCCTTGAAAAGTTAGTGGTAAAATGCAAATATTACTGGTTAATGGAAAGTATTAAGAATAAAATGTAAAAGAATTGTAAATATGTAAATCTAGTTTTACATTAAAATACACGAACTGGTTTTGTGCATTTAAGTTTACAAATAATAAAGACAAAAATTACAATTTTTCCATTTTATTGTGTATCTAACTTATGACAGTGCCTTTTTTCTCCTTATTCTTGACTTTTTCAGCGCCTAAAAGACGAGTTTTTAGTGCCTAAACATCCGATGTCTAGGCATTACTGTTCTCATTACAGTTGTTAGGATAATGTTTCGTCGACCAACCTACTAATTGGCCGCTTCCCGTTAGGCTCGGGTTCGGGGTGGGGGTAGTTCGCTAAGTAACGGAGAGAGTGATAGTTTTGCACCTCGGATGTCAACGGGGAGTTGAAATCTTCTGATGAAATGGATGGGGCTTGGAGGATGGGGATCGCGACAAATTTTCTTGTCCCACGTTCTCAGACTCTCTTCATCTGCCACGTTGACCATTCCTCCGTCATCACAGTTGTTACACGTTAGTTTAATTTATCCGTAAACTCCCTGAACTCTTCGTAGCCCCTTAGAAAATAGTACATATGCCAAATAGCGTAGAATGATAGATATTCACGAGTTGATGTTTGCAACACGAACTACGTAGGAGAGAGGGCAGAATTTTTACGAGTGAGTAATAGCCATTCTACGCGAGGCTAAACTTCTCTATGACTTTGAAATTGTCGTTTTAAAAATACTAAATGAAAACATTTGAAATATTTTTATTTTTTGAATTAATGTTCCACTTATTGTACTTTTTACTCCATTCATGAAATATTTTATAACATTAACTACAAACAACCAAACAAAACAAGTTTTACAAACATAACTACTCGAGATTTATTTTTTGGAATAATTAATTGTGAAATTAGAGCAATTGACATTATTTATATTTGGAGTCGACTATTGAGTAATGAATAATTCACTCGCATGACTTATGGAATCATCATTTCTGTGTCCGATAACGTGCAGGAATGAATACATTGTGGAGTAGTCATAGGGAAACTTTTTTTTACTGATATGCTAGTTCTTGTTATTGGCTTAGATACATGGAGGGAACATGAAAGAATGATGCTAAATGTTCTCTTATATGGGAATTAATAGAGGGCATTATGAACGGAAATTATGAGAGGGGAAATATGAAAACACAAAGCGAGTCAATGTAACATCTAGTTAATTAGTAACATTAATTAGTAAAATAATTAATAGTTAATTAGTAAAATTAATTAATAAGTCCATTTTAATCATTAACGTTACTTTAAAAATAATAATATCGAGTATGTACCACGACCGCGACAGCTGATTGCAAATGATCTCAGGTGACAAAAGCCCTCGAGCCAAAGGCCCTGAGGCTTTTTGCCACCACTTAACCATTTTTTTATTTTTTATTAATTTCTGCTTCTTCGAAAAGAATGTCTTTCAGGGTTTTTTACATTACAAATGGACATGACTGTTGATTTGGATCTCACAGGGAACCTGACGAAGGGATTATTGACAATATTACGTTAAAAATATAAATTCTGTTAGGATAAAAATTGTAATTAGATATTGATTTTTTTCGAATGAGGGAGAAAGTTAATAAATATAATTTAGTTTATGGGGGATGGAATTTATCTATCGGAAATCTTGAAAGTATTCGTTGAGGAAATTGATATGATTGGCCTAGGATTAAAAGTGTGTGTTTGTTGCAAATCATCTAAGGAGTTGAATGTTTGACTGTGATAATTTATTAAAGTGTGAATATTTTCAGTTATTAGTTCATAGTGTAATTGTATGATAGGAATGTACGTATACCATGGAGCATGAAAAAGTTTACAGATGAATTTATTCTGGAGTATCAGAATTTTGTTAACCATTAAAACCCTTACAACGCCCTTGGTGTGTAAATAAGTATTTCTATTTACTCCAGAATATTAGTAGTAATTTCAATCAATTGTCATTTGTTTCAAAGAGAGAAATAAACTGAGCATTTAATCACCTGATTTTATTTAGTTTCCTCCAAAAGTGAGTTTAAGAGAAAAACTATTGGAAAATATATTTGTAGAAATATGTTTAAATAAATGATTCCAAGGCCTCATTTTAAGTGGTTCAGAATTAAATGTATCTGTCACCTCACCATCTCAGAAAAATCATACTTTGTGTATCAATTCTCTTATTTTTTGTTGTTCAAAATCACGTTTTGAAAATGTACTGTACCTAGTTCACAAATGGCGTTCATTTTGTTTTATGCTTAGTGCCATTTTTCGCGTTTCTAGACATTTACGTTTTTCTAATTTACTCAGCGCTGAATTTTCTAGCGTTTAAGACTCAAATGGATGGGATTAAGTTGGCTCTGGCCTACAAATGGACGTGATAATTGTCTAATTAATACGTACTTATTCGGGCAATATTTGCAACCATAACTATCGAAAGCGAATTAGCAAATTTCTATTTTCAGAGAGTAATTTTTCAAAGAATAAATAATGTCACGGTATTATTTTTTTCTGTTTTACACATAACAGTGTAGTTACTTTATATTATAGACCAATGATAAGAAGAGTACCACTTAAAAATTACTTCACTAAAACATTAGCATAACAGGCTTTTTCCTCATTTTCAATTGCAACATTTCTATTGGGGTCGGCCAACTTCTTGATATCACTTAACAACTTCTTCTGCAGTGTAATTGGGTAAACACGGCGCACCGTTGCTTAATTGGAGACCATAACGTTAAGGTTTATGAGCCGACAAAGGAACTTGTAGACTTGACGCAAAAAAAAAGGTTAAAGCAAAAATGAGCAGTTACACCGTTTTTTTTCAGACATTATGCAAATTAATTCACTGGGAGACACGCAACATTCCATGGAGTTCCAGACCTTTCCTTGGTCTTAATTACACTGCGTGAGCACACGCCCTTAACCACGTCACGCGTGCGTTTAGGGTCACTACTAGAACGTTTTGCGGTAAATACCCAGCGATAAGACGCTAAGAGCTCTTTGAAACTACTTATGAATGTTTATTATTGACCGCTCCGTTATCTTCTAACATAAAAGATTTTAATTACAAAACGCTAGTCAAATATCCTCTCGTATATTATTTCAGAAATATACTTCAGTTTTGCGGCTCTCACGAGCAACCAATCTTCATAAATAAGATCTGTAAAGAAAGAGGATTTTACGGAGACTTGAGGAATTGCACTTTCATTTTAAATATAAAGAATAATTTATTGAAAAAAACGCATCGAAATATTCACGTCAGATACATCCCGCAATACTCCGTGAGCTTCCGTGAAATGATTTTAGTTGTATAACTCCAAAACTAAACGTTCTATGACATTAAAATAAGAAATTTTGAGGGCAAATGACAAAGTCTGAAATTTTGAGGGCAAGTTCCTTATACCGTAAACTAGAGGATGATATTTTCGTGGATATTCTATTACATGTTTGATGATCCGGCGCTTCTCGATACTTTATTGCATTGCAATTTCATTTTCAAGCATTGCAAAGAGTGTGGTTGTACTTGCCCAATTCTGTACTTGTGCATGGATAACTTTACGTACAAAGAGTTAAAGAGAAAAATCGTTTGTAATGTTTTTGTGATTAACAAGGAACGTGAAAAGCAAACTGATACGGAAGATTGTACAATTCAAAGGTTTTTGGTGTTGTGAATTGTTCCATGAACATTTGTCTGTAATAATAAATAAACCTTTAATGAAAATTTGTTTCAAATATCAATTTTTTAAAATTTTTGTTTGATTTTCTGCAAGTTCATTGGAAGTTACCCTTAAACATAGTTTAAACTATTAAACAGGTTCAGTTATTAACTTTCCTTCTTAATATGGAAAAGCAAGGATCGGGAAGGGGTGGAATTACATGGGAAAGTTCTCACACGGATACAATTGTTTGAGTAATTTACGAAGATGTATAGAGCCATGCGTGACTAGTGCACACTTTCAAATTCTTTCAACGCCAATAAACAATTTACTTAACATTTTTCATGTTACAAGTGAAGGAAAGCTACTCTCATTTACATAACAAGTGCACGAATATATCTTCTTTTATTTTTGGAATTGCTGAGAAACTGGAAGGTTACTGACATTTGCATAGGATACTATACCCAAAGGAAATTATATAACAATTTTATTATTATCAATTGCATGTTTAAAGAACTTTGTAGAAATACATAACAAGAATATATATTTTTGCTGTCAATAAAAAGATACAAAATATATTCACTTGTATTCCAAAAATAACATAATTTAAAATAATTGAATTTACATTTTACATGCCTTAAAAATCTAGATTTTAGTATGTATATTTTTCCGGTACGTTGATTTATCCTCACATTCTCCCGTATTTATATTTCATTGATTTCGCAATGTTGACTTAGTTTCTGGTTTAAGTCTGCAATAATATATTATTTTATTAGCGACCGATAATATTAAAAGTAATATATTTTATCTTGTGAAATTGCATTATTATTTTATTATATATTAAATTTATTTAAAATTACACAATGTTTGGACAGTCAAGTTTTATGTTCTTCAGGTGATCTCCTTAGTGATAAAATGAATAAACAAAAACTGTATTTCTTAATATCTGGACTGCTAAAATATAGAATATTGTGGGAAAATACAATGAGACATTTTCTTAGAAATTTCCGGAAATGACAATGGAATGTTCACACACTTAAATTATTATGACCAGCTTATCACATGAAGAAAACGATCGATTGATTGATTGATTGACGTTTGCGGGCAGGATTCCTATAGGAAGACTCTCCCAGGTTGGACAAGTTCATGCTCCCGTCTGGTTTCCGTATTTTCGTGGTGTTGTAGTGCATGTAAGTTTCATTGTATGTGTAAGGAGAAAGGATAGAACAAGGAAGTGTAAGAAAGATCGCACGCTATCCGTGGCCCATTTGTTAGGTACTGCTCCAGCATCCGCCTGGCGTTGATGGGAGAAACCCCGTAAAACTTCCGATCAGAACAGCCGGTCGCTAGAATTCTCTTCCAGACAGCGGCTGATTCCAACCTAGCTTCGTAACTAGATTCTAAAATCCGTCACCGTCAGGACTCGAACCCTAGACTAAAACGGTCAGAATCGCTTCAGAGACAGCGGCACCGCAGGCTCTAAGCTAAACGCAGCCTTGATTGCATAAGCCACCGCGACCGGAATTTGTATAATCTAGGGTTCTAGTGGTGGCTGACGTTTCGGCCAACATGTTGTGGTCTTCCTCAGAGCGCACAGCTGCGTAGAGCTTCTGGTGAGAGGCACATAAGTCACCGTAAATGCATAAAATCAACAACGCCCTCATTTTACGTCTATGTGTGACAGACAAACGCACATTCCTATTGTACAGAGTGTTTTTTTTTATCGTTCGCCGACGATTCGGGCCGCGTCGCGCATGCAGTCGAGAGCTCAATCGCCCAGCGAAGTGCTGACTCAACTCCCGTGCTGACACAGGGGAACTATTGCTGCGCTTATCTCACTTTAATGAAGTTGCAGAAAGCTGCGATCTTCGGCTCGAATGGATTCTTGGCACCTCCAGAACATATTCTGATTTACCCTTTGAAGTAAGTCTCGAAGGATTTTTGCGATTTTCTCTTCAATAGAACGCCGTAGCTCTTCCTTCGAAAGCGGGTTTTATGCATACACCCGATCTTTCAAGTACCCCCAAAATAAAAAGTCAGGAGTCAGATCAGGTAATCTAGGAGACCATAACCCACAACTAATTATTCGATCGTCACTGTAAACATTATTTAAAAAGTTAATTGATCGAACAGCTGTGTGAGTAGTTGCCGCATCCTGTCGAAAGTAACCATGGACGCGTCAAAGATTTTCCTGGGGATAGTAATCTGGCAGAAATGTCGTTCACCTACACTTCTGCCATCACATGGCACTTTCGAAACGTTTGTTTGTCAATTAAAATTCCGTGGATGCGATGTGTCTTTACAAGCTTCACAATTGTCAACCGATGTGGAATATTCACGCCCGGAAAATCGTAAATAAAGTTCTTGCGGCACTTACTGGCAGACTTAAGTATAAAGAAGGCGGTGTAAAGAAATATTCTCAGCTTCAAAGAAAATTTCATGATACTCAGTTGAAGACTCTCAGGAGACTGGTGTATCGGCCGGTCACGCCGAACGACGAACGCGCCAGATGAACGGGGCCCCTGTTGACAAATCTCGGGGAGCCGAGGGCTCGATTGCTGAGGCAAGCGGCGCGTCATCTTCGGCGAAAGATAAAACAAAAGCCCGGTACTATGCCTATATTCTTCGCGCAAGTGCAAGCAATAAGATGAAAATTTTTATCGCAATCGGATGAACGGTACAGCGGCGTATGAAACACATATAGCAGTACGCTCTGAGAAAGGTCACTACATGGCCAAAATGTCAGCCACCAGAGATGCGGCTCATCCCGGATAGCCAGATATTATAAACTCAGTCTGTGTGGCGTATACTGTGGGCTACCGGCGGTAGGCCGTAAAAATTACGAGGACAAAAATATGTCAAGATAAATTATATTAAAAATAATTATTCGCCACATTCTTTTTCAGCGACAAACATTTTTGAAGATCATGAATAATCTGTTCTGTTGAGTTGTGTGTTAAATCGCTCTCTCTTCGACGCATTAGTCCTCTTAAGAGGACAACACCAAAGAAACCGCTGGCACTCAGTGGCATCCACACAGCGTGCGTTCGTTGCATGACCCACTCCCCCCTCCTGCTGGTAAGAAAGGGCCAACCAAGGGCTCCGGTTGCCGATTTCCCGAGCGGTGTCTTGACACGCTCGGAGCAGTTCGGAGGCAGTGGGCAGTAAACGGACAGAGTAAATTAGACGTGCAAGACATACACGTTTGGTGGTGAGGTATATATACATAATACATTATATTAAGCGTGTTTTAAGTGTTAAAATTGCAGCATATTAAATATGTGACAGCAAACTTCGGGAAGTTTATCGGCTGATAATGAGTGTATTGTACAGCACTCAATATAGAAGCCTTTTAATCGTTCGAATAACGAAAAATTGTAAAAATGATTGTGTTTCATGTTCATGCGATTGTGGCGTCATGAAGAAAAACGCAGACATTTACAAGTATGTACAAGTTTATTTACACGTATGTACAATAACCAACTTCTGCTCCGTAACTACACATTTGTGAGTATTTCCCTGTGGATACCCCACATAGCTAGGGAGGCCCCGCCTCCTCTGTCGCTACTCCCGCGCCACTACCGTGACCTCGTCACCCGTGCAATAGGCACGACACGCTCCATCCTGGGTGTAAAGTTTTGCGCATCGCGCGAAGTTTCCAGAATAAAACCCACCGTCTGAGCTCGTCGGCTTAATTTTATACCAGAGTGCAGCCGTCACGTGACCGTCCTAGGTGTACGAGGGAGGCTCGCGTCTACCACGTGACCTTCCCGGTCAAGCTGGCGTCCCCTTAGTCTAAAGGTATCCCAACGCCAGGGCGCCCAGCTATTCATACCCGCAGGTATGCGATACTTTCGCTCGTCCTCCCATCCACGGTCGCCAACGTGACGCTACACAATATTTAAAACATAAATAATATTGTGTAATAAAAATAGTACAAACTAGAAAAACTACATAATCGGAGATTATGTATAGTTATATAGTCAAATACTATTTCTAAAGTCAGTCGTAGCTCAGGCCATGAAAGCAGTATACGCCACTGCTCAGCCTTGATTGACGAAACGTGATATTTTACTGTATACTGCGGTTTTTACTCAGTTCAACTTGACGTTTCGTCAGCTGTTCGGCCAGCTGTGACAGTTCTCCAATCGGGAGCTTACACGTCACTATATCAAGTTCAACTGAGTAAACACCGCAGTATAAACTTCATGTTACTGTGTAAAATTATTGGTCGTTAGTAAAGAATTTCATAATGCTGAGTATCATGTAGCTTTTCCCGACCCCCCACCGCCGTGTCCTCGGCGTGTCAACGCAGTGGCGTGCAACATGCACGTGCTTGGTTGCGTGTTACATTGCGAGTGCGTGTCTAAGCTGGGTTTCTTGTACTTCTCGGCCATACGTCACTTACACTTTTCACTGCTTCTGATGAGAATTCCACTTCTGAATTTAACACAAATAGCGTTGAACTACGCATCTAATATTCACCAATTTACCCGGGGTGTCTCCGAAAAGTTATCGTTTTCCTAATCATTTCCTCCTTACTGTCCAATCAAATGGTGCGATACATCTATTATAGGAAGTACTGCCTTATGTACATATAGTGCGAGCACAATGTAATTCACATTTAGAGGCTTCTGAAATTTGTTTGGAGATAATTTCATTCGCAGTCTTATACATACTACTCGTGCGTGGTAAATGTTCCGTTTAATTTTCACAACCCTGGAATTTATCGGGAATTTCTATTGCACGTACATCGCATTGCCGCTACATGGGGTGATAATTGCATTGCAATAAATTGCAATAATTGAATTTGCATTGCTAATTTAAAATAAAGTTTAATATTTAAGAGGTTTACGATATACAGTATGCTTGCTCTTCCTCTTGAAAGAATTTTAATTCTCTTTCTATTTTCAACATTGAAAAATGTTTCAATATTATATTGTTTTTCAGACACTTGTTTATCCTTCCATTTTCCTTGCTTTAAACTGTTTCCGCTTTCTGTTGTTGGCTATTCCTTGCTCTAGTCATCCTGCCCCGCGACCATGCACGAGTATGCGTGCCCAGTGCAGAATTATTCGGAAATTTCCTTCGTTCGGGAATTTATCAGAAACTTGCTATGCACGCGTAGTATCACCTGCGATAATTTAAATTAAAGTTAAATCTTTACCAGGTTTACAGTGTACGGTATGCATTTTTGTCTACTCGAAAAAATTTAAATATTGTATTTGCATTTAACACAATTTGAAAACCACTCAATTATATAACACAAACACAACACGTGCAAGTACATCTCACAGGAGGAGGAGGAGCTGTAGAAAAGTTACGAAAGAAAATACTGCATATCTAAGAATGTACATGTGTTTTATATTTACCAGATCTTTACACACTTGCACATGGACATTATTTTCACCTATAACAGCAAATCTAGCTACCAACAAAACTTTAATGTACTGACTGAATTTTGTAATGTCATCTCTGAAATTAAAAACAAAATCTACGAAATGAATGACATCAGAAACAAAATATACGAAATACAATTTCCAAATAACACAGGCACAACAAAAACCTTTTTTTTGTGTGTCCGCGTAATCAGAACTCCCTCACCTCACTGATGTTTTCCGAAGATTCACAAGAATGCTATAGAAGAAAGCACATTGAATACTTACAATTGATGGTCACAAACAATCGCTTTAACGATGTTATACAAGTATGTCACAATGTTCTCTAAGAAAGACCAATTGCTCTTGCATTTGACGCGAACTTGCCAAGTTGCACATGACACAACATTCTCGTTTCCATTCTAACCATTTGAAACATCGCAATGTTCGTAGCTTTTTATTAATGAAGGAAAGCTGCAATTTACTTAGTATATACTGACTTCAACTCCCAAGTTTTTTTTCTCTGTTTTTTAGTACCTCACTTGTTTAAAACCATTCACTGGGAGTCAATTAATAAGGATATCGAAATCATTCTCTTTACAATTTTAATATATATGAGTGACTACGGAGTCTTTTGTCTAATAAACTAACTTGAATATTCCGAATGGCTGAGCCGCAATAAGAACTCAAAATTTGGTTTGAAAAAATTATTCCTGTGCAAATATCTGCATATCAGAAACATACAAAACACTCTTCTTATTTTAGTTGCAAATGTACACCTTCCTAGCTGTATTCGGACTGCTTGCCGACTCTTTCAACGGACAATGCTTCACAACCCAGTACTGTGACGTTCTGACACACTCGCATGGCCTTGGGCAATGCGTATCTGGTCGAGACGTTATGCATTTCAACACGGAGCAGGGAGACGCGTGAGTGGAAGCTATTCCTTACACCTTCCCACGCTCACAGAATTGTGAGAGAGGGAATTCTCTAAGACATACACCTTGAGAGACAAGCAACCCCAAGGTCGAACTTTTCGCTGTCAGCTGAAGCTCCTCTCCTTCACAGTGCAGTTGCCACGACTAAATCGTGTGGGATATAGAATTTAAAACGGACTTTCAGATGCATTCATTCCATTAAGAACAAACACGTCTCTTTGCCAATTACAGTAAATTCACAGTAATTCCGTTTTATATAGACTCTTTCCCCTACAGGACATGAAAAACAGTTCCGTTTCCGCGTCGAAGAGGTTCCGTTTCATGCTGTGTAAAATGCCATTTAACTTCACGGGCCGGATAAATTTTCCGATTTCGGCAGGTTTCCGGTGTACACAGGTTCCGTTTTAGGCAGGTTTCCGGTGTATACAGTTTAATCAGGTTTTTCTGTATATAATATGATTGTTTTCCGTGTGTTGCAGTGCGAGCCGGTGCCCGGGCTGGGCTTCCGGCGCGGCAGCTACCGCTGCGTGTGCCGGCGTGGCTTCTACTTCCCCGACACGCGTGCGGGCGACCGCCACTTCAACGGCTCCGTCGTCGAGGAGGAGTTCGAGAAGCTCGTCTCAGTAGGTAGACACACACACGTCCACTCCACCCCCACTCCTCACACATTCACGTTGCGAATCCTCTCTCTCTCTCTCTCTCTCTCTCTCTCTCTATATATATATATATATATATATATATATATATATATATATAGAGAGAGAGAGAGAGAGAGAGAGAGAGAGAGACTCACACGTTTCATTTTGTTGTAGGAGGGTTGGGGCGTAAGTCATGACAATATTTTTTTTTACTTTCTAGCTATCGCTTAGAGGGAAAGTTATGAAATGCTGCGTGAAAAAAACGGCGAATTTTCGACAGAAAACTGTGTATTACAGGGACTGGTAACGGAAACGTGGATTAACCTAGTTGTTATATGTGGAAAAAAGTCCTCTAACACGTTATGTAGCCAGAATCCATGCTTTGTGGGTCCTTGATACTGAAAAATCGAATGACGGCAAAACGTCCGTCTGTCTGTGTACAACGCTAGCGGCTGAACCGTTCAGCCGATTTTCTCCAAAGTTGATACTCGCCAACCAATCTGGCTGATATCGCGACTCCTTAAATTTAATATTGATATTTCAATTTTGGGCGATACTTTACATGAAGCCCCTGGAACATTTTCCAATTTTTCAGAAAAATGGCTCCATCGTTTTTGATGAAATTTTGTTGTTGGACAGTGTGATGGACGTTAAAGAGAATAGTTTCAGTCTTATTTTCGATGAAAATCTTGGTTTTTCGAAAAAAGCAAATATTCAAAATTGTTTCGTAGTCTTCCCACAACTAAAATATTAGAGATAGACATTTTTCCCTTAATGAAATTTGTTTCTTAAAGACAGATTTTGAAATAAGATCAGGTACAATTAGTCAGAAATTTGAGTACTTTTTGCGTAATTTTGCGTGAAAGTGCGGGCGAGAAAGTTCGAACTGTTTTAGCCTTATTAGTTTATTTATTTATTTTACGTCAAAAACACATGAAAACAGTGTGTGACGTGCTACCGGAAGACATGAATTCCGTGTACGTTTTCTTAATTTTGGGAACCCTGCCCTAAGCCATATTCTGATTGAATTTTGAATACAGAATAAATGAGTGCTTTTTTGCAATGATTGTTAACAAAATATTCGCTCCGATGTCATAAAATCTATTTTCAATGGTAAATTGGCTATAGATTTGGAATTTTATCTCTCATCATATCCTTTGTGAAGGAATAATACTTCTTGCCGCGACAACATTGAAAAAGATAATTTGAATAACTATATTCCCATTGAATTCTAGAAGACATGCACAGAAAATGAAGTCATATTTATGTCCAGAAGCCAATTTTTGTTTTTCGAGGGTTGGGGCAAAGACATGGCAAATATATTTGGGAGAATAACGGCACGGGTGGAAAATGTGAAATACACACATGAAAGGGCAAGGTATAAATGAATTGCATGGACATTTAACGACACACCAACATTGGATTTCTTAGATTTATGAAGGTTTCTGAAATGGCAGTACTTGTTTCTTGTTTCAAAGCATTATAGTATATACTAGTTCACAAAATTTCAGAAGTATTTCATACCCGCCCTAAAGCTGGTGAGGGAGATGCTCAATTACCGTATGTGCCAGTTCGGTCTGTACATTCACAGGTGCATTCACGTGCGTTGCTGATCGAGTGGCTAAGTGCTCGCAAAAATGTCTCCTGCGCATCTTGCGACTGACCACTTCTACCAATTTCTTGTTTGATTGATTGATTTTTTTGTTTCCGGGCACTTAAACTACTGTGGTCATTAGTCCCGTTAGTGTAGTGAATGTTTTTTCGGGAGATGGCGGTGATCTTCCCCCGCTGGATGGCGAGATCCGGCGCCGACCTACCGTCGGTTAGTGGGGTTTCCTCCTAACCAGGACTCTCCCACCAACGCGGCACCGCCCCAGTCGGGAAGATCTCTAAGCTCCCGACCGGTCTCCCGGAATATGTGGTAGTGTGCTGCATGTTAGTGTAAGTGTGTGTGTGTGTAAGGGGAGAGGAAGGACAAGGAAGAGGAAGGACAGATCGCGCGCGGTCCGTGGCCCGTTTGGTAGGGTACTGCTCCGGCATTCGCCTGGTGTTGATCGGAGAAACCACGGAAAACTACCGATCAGAGCAGCCGGCCGCTAGGATTCTCCTCCAGACAGCAGCTGAATTCGACCTAGCTGAAAAGCTAGTGTCGAAAATCCTGCCGCCGTCAGGACTCGAACCTAGGACCTCCCGGTTAGAGGCGCTGCAGTGACATCAGTTGATGCACTGAGCTACCGCTACCGGTACCAATTTCTTGTGTTTTAACTCTTTCTCCGCTATTTCTCCCAAGGAGAACGGCTGTTTTCGAGTATGAGGGTTCCTGGAAACGGGTTACATTTATCTCGCTCGGCGCTAGTCGAACAACTGATTTCACGTTACACTCTGTACTAATAAAGACACACAGAGACATCTGTTGATATGCATACGACCTACTGCAGCATTTCTTTCCCGCTACCAATGAAACTATGCGATCCGGTAACTTTGCTTCAAATTTTTTCTTTAAATTTCTTGTAATAATAGAGTAAAATATACTTATAAGCATGGCATAGGTTCGATTTTTACAGTTAACTCTGAATTTTCGAAAATGGTCAAAATTTGAATTTTTCGGAGAATTCCAACAACTACAAAATTGAACACAGAGATTTTTCATTGAAATGAAATTTGTTGTCCATAAATAGTTCCTTCATAACGGTCATGTCGATTTGTTAAAAAATTTAGTAGTTTTCGTGCAATAGTGCGCGCAATATTTGCAATGTTAAAAAATTCCAAAAACAATATTTTCTCCAAATTTTTTCTTTAAATGTTTTGTACGGTTAGAGCCAAACAAACTCTATACGCTAACATAAACGCCATATTTCTCTATTCTTTTTTTTTTTCAAAAATTACAAAAATGTAATTGTTTTACTTATCTCTCACGTCACTAATACTTACTTTAGAGGCAATTTCTTCTTCTTTTTCTTTCTATTATATTTATGGGTACATGTACTTTAAATAATGTTCGGTTTTCATCAGTCCTTTTTGAAAAAATCGCTTTTCAGGGTTTCTCAAAATGAAATTTGAGCTCATTTTCACAGAAAACTCTTGAGTTTTCGAGAAATTTTAGATGACATTATTTAAAGCACATTTACTCGTCAATGTGAACTAATCGACACTAATGTAAATATTAACGATGTAAGAAACAAGTCAAAAAATTTACATTGTTGTAATTTTTGAAAAACAAGAATAATAGAGCAATATGGTGTTTATGACATTTCATAGGGTACATTTAACACTATCCTTATCAAAAGTTTAAAAAAACAAATTGGAGCCGTTTTTGAGAAAATTTTGTTTTTATAATTTTTAAAATTGGACAAATTGCACGCAATATTGCTCGAAAACTAATAAAAGTTTCATAAACAACCTACGTGAACTTATTGAAAAAATTAAGTATGGAGAAGAAATTTTATTTTAAGGAATCATATCTATCTTCAATTTTGTAGTTCTAGGAAGACGCCGAAAAAAATCAAACTTTTCCAATTTTGAAAATTCAGAGTAACAGTGAAAATCCGATCTACGTCAACTTTATAAGTGTATTTTACTCTATTCATGCAAGAAATTTAAAGAAAAAATTTGGAGCCATTTTTAATAAAAATTTCGAAAATGTCCAAAGGGCTTAATGGAGTACCCCCAAAAATTAATGAATTTTCTCAAAATCGCATAGCTTTGACTTAGGGCAAATCTACAGGGGTTTATTCAGTTTGGAAAAAATCGAACGAATAGTTCAGGCACTACTGTTGTCCACATATATCAGACAGACAAAAGGACGGAAAAATTGAGAGACGGACGGACGTTTTGAAAAAATCACTTTTTCGGTATCAGGGGACCCTAAAACGTGTATTTCCGTTGAAATCTCGAAATCGATTTTCCGCAGTATTACATAACTTTCTCTATACTACGTATATTATTACTCCGGATATTACTCCGTATATACGTACGTATACGAAAAAGTATAAATAATGATTTAATTTCAAAACCTCTGTTTAACAGCTCACATATTACTTCTTAACCACTTAGAAGTTATTACTGCCAAAGTTTCTAGCATAGCATACATACATTTGCATAAACCCACATTCCCGTGCAACTGGGAAGCTTTTGAACTTGTCTCCACAACCTCGGAAAGCAATCTTCGTGTTTATTTAGGATCTTCCATCATAATACCACGTTACTAGGACAATACAACTGACTACGATAACCCGAGGTGCTTTAACATGATACACCGATTCTGCATGGAAGCAACTGGCACCGTAACCCTTTACGTTCGACTATCAGTTTTTGTCACCGCACCGCAATTTGGGCTGACAGCCAAAGACAAAGTGTTTTTCCGATATAGCTGATTTGTGAGCAGTTTTTAATATATTTTTTTAGTAATTTAACGCTATTTACCACGCATATTACTTCTCTTAATTCGCAAATGATTGTTTCAGAGGTGTCGCTTTCCTTCTCCAGCAATGACATGCGATTATGGTATTCAAAACTCCTCCAAAACCACTTCTGTGAAAAGCGTGCTACAAATACAGGATAATCCAAAAATAACCCCAAAAATTACAAAATTCCCTCCCTATCGCGTCACGTGCTCCAAGTGTGCTTACTGGCTGCACTGGTGAATACACGATGTTGCATCTCTTTGTTAAACAGCCCTCCAGGCTAGTTACAAGTGCAGAATACCAAGAGAAGTAAACACTGGTGCAGAAAACTAGGCAATTTGAGGGAAGTGAGGTAGTTTGTCATCGATTTCCTCTCCCGGCTAGAAAGTTGTGAAGCTCAACTAGCTTCTTACCCTTTTTTCTTTTTTTAAATTTTGTTGCGTCTACCTTGACGCAACGCGTCTCCAAGCCCCTTAAGGGGCGTTGAGCGCTTTGCACTTCTCGGAGTAATCCTCCATTAACGTGCTTTACTTTTTTAATATTAGTCAAGTCTCGTCACGTCGCAGTCAGTCAGTGCCTTTTATCCCTTCGGGCAGGGGCTCGACGGCGTTAGATCCCGGGGTTCCTGGCCGGTCACCCAACCACGAACCCGCGAGTCTCGAATTCGCTTAACCTTCGTGACTTCACGGAGCGTAGTAAACGCATTCGGCTAGCGCCGCCGGCAACCTTTCATCTCACGAATGCCATTGCCCTGTTGCACCCGCACTCTTGTAGCTTCTTTGTTAACCTAACCATAGCTACAAAGTTCATCTGTCCGCACTGGAAATTGAATTCGGGTTTTCGGTGAGATAAGAATGTTAGCTACGTCATGCAACGGCCCACATAGACTTTTCGTCATGATCTTTCATCGAAACGAGGGCACTTTTTATTAACAAATAGTCTCTGTTTGATCAGTAGATATGTTGTAAATGCATTATATTTCTTTTAGAGTAACTCTTCAAACAGTTTTGATTATTCGTGTTTTTTTTGTCTAACTTATCCATAATTTGCAAACACAAATGTTTAATTTTTGCCATTTATTTTTCCAGCTTTCATTTGATTGAAAATCTTGTGAGTTTTATCTATAAATCAACTAGTAAATTTATTTTTTTCAAACCCTATTTGAAGGCAATGTGTAGGTGTTGTGTGCCTATAGAGAGAAATATTTTGCCTAGCAAGGAAGATAAATCGTTTCCAAAGAGTTTACAAACTTATTTATTGGTAATATATTCTTTATTGTATCACTGTGAGTCGAGAGTGCTTTGTACTCCTGGGGAATGTGCATAGTTTCACGGTGCTTCGTAAAATGGAGATGAAAGACGATTTGTAAAAGGTAAAGAGATCACAACCTAGACGTTCTTGGTAGCTTCGTACGAGGTGCAACCTCGCATGCACTGCTTCTTCACATGTGGCGAAGAGCGATTATTGTGCTTGCATAATGCAACTTCAAATGCATACTCAAGTACGCCCTTTTCCACGACGTCTGAAGGATCTACACTCCCACGACGTACCTAGCGTGTCTTGAAGGAGAAATAAAGACATAAAACTGTAATGTGCTATGAACGTAATTTATGAGACAAGGGAGTAAAATTACATTTTATTTACGAGGTCAAGTGTTGAGTACTCGTTGTGGAGATGAGAAACGAGAAATATATTTAAATGTTTAATGTTTTCGTTCAAAGGCGTCTTTCAACAAGTCATTCGAGATATCTTTCGTCAAGTTACACATTACATTAGTCTGATTTAAAGATGTCAAAGAGGAGGATTTTTGTCTATCGAAATTGGAATAATAATTACGATAAAACTGAGCTAACGTAGGTTTCATATATTTTCCGTAAGAAAGGAGCCTGTCTGAAGGCGATTTTTTAAATAAATAGATTTTGTATCAATTAAATAGGGTTATATCGTAATTACTGAGGCATGTTTAGAAAGAGTTATCAAAATCTACTAAAAACGTAACACTTCAAAAAATAATAGCCCCGGAAAACGTTTGAAATTTTTCTATTTTTCTTCATTATAAGAGGCAACCATTCTAAATATAGAATTAACGGAATTTCTCAGTGCCCGCTTTTGCCTTTCAAATTTCTTTACAAAAGCACAACACAGCATCAAAAGTAGTTCGATATCAAGAATATTATAGGATTACTCTAATGAATTCTATATATAAAATGAAAACTCAGTACTAGAGCCAAGTCTTTTATGATCATTCCCAGTTATTTCTTAATCTACCCCAAAAATCTCCTGGCGATATGCATAAGAAAAAGTACAATTTAACTTAAATTCTCTGAATGTTAGATAAATAGCACTAGAAGGTCTTTCATTATTTCATAAACGTTGTACGCTTTTCTGTACTTTTTGTTATACGCTTCATGGTCAGTTCTCTCTCTCTCTGACGTTGTGTTATAAAATTTTCAATGATTTTTCTTACTTTGCTTTTTCATTGAAGTTTTCTCCCTCCATAAATAGAGTAAATCCTCCCTAGACCTTGGCTTCAACCCAGTAATATAATGTATGTCGCCCCCAAGTGTTTTTTGCAATAAAGCTTCCGTACTATTTTAATTTCCTGCTGTAGAAACGAAATACTCGCTTTGGAGAGCACAATAAATTAAAACAGAATTCCAGATGACTTCCCACGGTGTCTCTTTCTTACGTATTAGATTGAAAAATAATATTTACGAATCAGTAAGAAGACAATTTTAATTTTTTGTTTATATTATTACTATTGACATACAACTATAAATAAAGTAAGTTATCAATTGTACACGTTCCTATTAATAATTTATTTGTTAAAGTATATATATATATATATATATATATATATATATATATATATATGTTAAACAAAAAAATGCATTAACGGAAGAAAATCATTGAAATAAATTTTCTAATATTAAATTGTGTAAAAGAATACAATTAGTACGCAAGGTAGACCATACCAAAAATGAAAGTGAAAGAAGAAGCAGAAAGATCAATACAGAAAGAGATAGAGATACTTGTAAAAAGAACCGGAGGGAGTCTGAGAGAAAGATGTGACTCATGTCGAGATAGATCAGAGTGAAAGATGTGCGCCACAATTAAAGTATTGAAACATGCCCACAAACTGCTCACAATTATTGGGCGTTTCGTCGTAACCCGTTTCCGAATTTATGTTAACATGGGCGCCAGGAAAAAGGTTACGATAATATTTTTAGCTATTATTGCTCCAAAGAAAACTAAATATTGTCCCGCTAGCTGGGTCGATGGGTTGCGTCTGAAATAATCGCTATTACCTATTGATAGCCGATTACCCGATTTGCCATGCATACAGAGTGGCGAGGAATCTAGAAATAAATATTTTATCTAGCTACTTATTAGCTTGAATTGGCCAATGAAAATCGGTTTTTCCTTTCAAAAAGAAACTTAGGATTTATTGCTTATTGAAACAGCCAGACTATCCTTTGGTCCTGACCTTGTTCGAACCTTTATACTGCACTATACTTCGCGCGCTCTTGATCGACGTCGCCACGAAGGACCATCTTCTCTTCCTCCCGGTGATGCGAATTCCAGAGTCGAAGTACCGCGTTCTTCTTTTCTGTTCTTCCACGCGAACGTTGCCGACCCACTGATCCACACTACTTCAAATATTCGTAGTTCTACTTCGATTAAACATTTACACAGCGGAAATTTTTAAAGTTCCACAAATTAATTACTCGTCCAGAATATTTCCGAGTCCTATCATATACGACTTCTCACAAGTTCTAATTTCCGAGTGTTGTAAAAATAATTAAAGTCCAAACTGTTCGTGAGCTATACTTTTAACACATTGTAAATTATTCGGTGTTCCAGTTACACAAATTATCTACCCGCGAGCAACCCGCACAGCGTCACGACCTATGACAGAATGTCCGTTTTCTTATTACTGCTCAGCTCTCCAAACCTCGGATTCCCCCTTTCTACTGTTTCTTCTCAAAAAATCAGACATACTTCCGCAGTAGTAGACTATCGTTGCTCTCTCCAACCAATCCCCAAATCGTTTTCAAATCTGACTAGCCACGCCGTCACTTTCAATGTCAGATGAATATTTATTTATCTTGACAACGACTTGGGCGCCGTTGCTAAGGCACCATATTGCTATTTAATTACCCTAGCATTTCCACCGATTTATGACAAATAATATTTAATAAAAATGACTTACATATTGGTATGTCACAGTATGTTTGGAGAAAAAGTTGGAAATACTAGAATTTTCAATTTTATACCTGTACGATACTACCTTACCACATACGAATGTCAGGCTTGGATTCTTGACGTTACAGCCTAATACACAAAATATATATTTGAGATCATTCATAGATTTAATTTAAGAAGACAAACTGACAATGAAAGAAGTAGAAGAACTTTAAAAATCAATCAAAAAAAGTACCTTTGAATGAAAATACATAGTAATAAGCATAGAACATTCACTTATTACAAATGAAATCGAATATTGCATATCTTATGACAATCATCAAAGGATGAACCAATCCGTTGTCTATATGTTGAGGCGTTCACAGACAATACATATCTTTATTAGTATCTATATTGTTATTGGTAATAATACGAGAGATTCTGAGATCGCCGATAAATTCTCAAGCTGCTTACCAGCTAGTGAGGTGGTTATAGGTAATATCACGGGCGCATTGGATATTTCCGATAAATTCCCGAGTCGTTTAGCGACGAATGAATTTATCTGAAAATTTCCAATGGACAACCGGTATTTAACAAGATTTCACGAATGAAATTATCTCCAAACAAGTTTCAGAATGTCCCCAATATTAGTAACATTGTGTTCGCGCTCCAAGTGTACGAGACAGCGCTTCCTATAATTTGTGTCGTGTCTTGTAATTGGCTAGAAGGATGAAGTGGAAAGAAAAAGCGAAATACCGTTTTGATTGGTGCTCACCGATTTGGGGATACGCCGTATTAATTGGTTCATACTAGATGTATATTTCAAGCTAGTGGTGTTGATTTCACAAGTGGAATAGCTTGAGTATGACTGGACCTCGAGTGATATTAATGAAGATTATTTCACAATGGGAGGACTAAATAATAAAATATTGTTCAGGATTAAAATATACAAATTTAATTAAATGTATGAATCATGTATCGTAGACATCGCAAGTCGATAATAGAATTGTTATGTTAATCGGTATATTTAATGAGGGATTTCCGGGAAGAAATAAAGCACCTCATCAATGGAATAAATATAAAACACAGAAACATTTGATAAATTTAGTAAATAAGAGATAGAAAGACAAAAACGTTTGTACGAAGGCTATACTTTTTCAGGAGAATAATGCAGCTTTCATTAATTCATTCGAGACATACATGAACGCCTTTTCACTAGAGTGAAAAAGTCGATCAGTAGTGATAGCAAAACAATTTCGATATTTTCCCGTAGAAACATCGATATATTACTACAAATATTTCGTTTTCTACGTTTTCGTCTCCAGAAAGATCGATGTTCTCAATATATTGTTCCTCATGATATAAATAAAATTTCTAGTCTAAATTTTTTGTGTATTGCTCAAGATTAACAAACAAAGCCACTGCCATTTGACACTATTGTCAATTTCCAGACGGCGAGAAAACATTCACTATTCGTAAACATTATCCACTTTTGCCAAATGCGGTGATTCACTTCACGTTTTACTCCCCTTCAGAGATAATTTAAACGCGATTTCTTTATGTGTTTTTTGGTTAGTTAACTAAATATGGTCAATAATTCCATGAAAAATAGTTCATTATCTCTATGTTAAGTACGCGTGCAATTAAAATTCCACCGTGCTATTAAAACAACATACCACCAATGAGAATTCAGAAAAGGAGCGAAATCGTGTAATTAAGAAACTATAACACAGACGTAGTCAAGGTATTCGCAGTCGTTCATGAAACATGAACAAAAAAGTAGATCACATATTACGTACTACTCGCGCACCTTTTCTTGAACGATGACCTTGCTTCCCCCTCCCTGAAGTCATAAACAGCTGAATGCAAAAGATCGCAGCGAGCACTGATGACAACATTCCCAGCATTAAAACTTCGTTGGCGCGAAACATAAGCTAGTAGCTTTCATAGTGAAGAACGTCTGTTCAGGTTTATTATCAGTATCTGAAGAAATGGCTGAGGCAGGTTCAGGTCCTTCAAGGGAGGCACCTAAGACTCCCGAAAAAGTTAGGAGGACGTATCGTAGCGGCGAACGCAAAATTATAGAAAAAGTTGTGAAATCTTGTGAAGTGGAAAAGGAGAACAAGGTTTTGTTGCATCCTATCAGTCATGCTGTAGATCGGGCTTCTGGGTATACTGGTGCTAGTATTTCCACTATACGTAGAATAAAGATGCAAAGAGCCAAAGATCCCTCACAATCCCGAGAAACGCCCGGTAAAAAAAGGTAATATTCAAGTAAACCCATTTATCACACTCTCTGTAATTATATTTAATTAGCAAAGATCTACACAAGCCGACCACTTAAATACATTTTAGTTCATCTAGTGTCCCTGTTGTTGCCTACCCAGGGCGATGACCTGACTGCAAACGTAGCAGGTCTGACTTTCATCTACCACAGGTTGGCATTACTGAAAATACTCTTGTGGCTGTCTTTGTAACTAATACCCCCACTCCGCCTGCATTTCGTCAATCTATCGTTCAAGAAAAGTTGCGCGAGTGGTACCAACACCTACATATAAACAAAGAATGAATGAAACTAAATTGGGAAAGTTAACGTTAAACTAGCTAACGTACGGAACAACATAAAATATTTAACGTGAATATATTAAATGTTTTACATGTAAAACATTTGGTCTTAGTACTACGTATGTAAAAATTGTAAACGTCAGTTGTGTTTACCAGTTCTAAAAAGAATGCTATAGCAAAACTGTACCAGATGTAACTAGTTTTTCTCCCCAATATTTATACATGTATTCTCTCTCATACTTGTCTTCACTTTTCATGGGAAGATATATTTTCATGACTGTCAGCTTCTAATATTTTATACGCATATTCTCAGTACCGTCCTTTTGTAAATATTTCATGGAAACAGAAACAATGCAAGGTCTACTAAAATAGATCTTTTTCAGAAGCAATAGTACGCCATGAAATGCCTGCTGCGGGTGGAAAAGATGTGTTTGAATTTCTTAAAATTTGAATTGTTTGTAAATGGAAACGAAAAATAGTGAACGTAACATGTGTATAATGGGGTATAATTGCTGTCATGGTATATAAAAAACTCGCTATCATCGCTCGTTTTCTTGAACATACCATTAATGCAATTATCCCCCTCTTTATACACTCGTTTCTTTAATTACTATTATTTTGTTTTGTTTTGTTCAGGGATTTTGATTAACAAATATTTCACCACACCGATAGTAATGGATGAACGAAACAATAAACTCGATGAATATCTACTGTAGATACCTAATCTTAAGATGGGCAGAGAAAAAATGAAAATGGTTTAAAATAAAATTTACTAGTAAAATTTAATATAAATTTACGATAAAAAATAGAATCACAACTGACTCCTCAGAAAGATAATTTTACAATTATATTTTCTGCAAATTATCGTACTGTTGCAAAATATTCACTCTTTGGGTAAACTGTTCATTTTTTAATGATGAACTACCAAAATATTAGTATAGATTACATATAAATATACCTTAAAGATGAAAATTAATAATTATACTGTGAGGGATAGATTTCTGCTGTTTATTATGATTATTTTTAATAGCTATTAAAGCCAAATTTTTACAGTTAGGAATCAGCTAGAAATCTTCTAAAATTATTTCAATTCTGTGCGTCAGTCCCAGTTTCTAATGCAAGCATCGAAATAATTTTCATATTACAAAAGATGTTTGAACAGACGAAGAGTAATAAATGGAGGTAGAGTCAGGATATAAAGAGAATCGAGGATGTACTTCTTAATTTGGCGCGCAGCAATTTCTAAAGTTGCCATTTTCTACCCTGTAACTTCAAATCGCTTAAACTTACCATAATATCCCAATTATCGGTGCTTTTATTAATGGTTTGAAGATTATCTTATATTACCCTCATATTTTACAGATGTTTTACTTTCTGTTAGTTCAACCATTACGATTTACGGTCAAGGTTTATTTATTATTTCCTTTCTTGATACGAATTCAGCCTATTCATCTGGTAGAATTCTAAGTTAAATTACACTTCATTAAAGAGGAGGAAAATCAATTGCGGTATGAATCAAACACCAGATGATTTGAACACTTTAATTCAAACTAGTAAGCCCAAAGAAAATGTGCTCGTTCTCAACAGTTTTCTTTTCTTCATTTTCCTTTTACATCTCTAAAGGATCACGCAGTATTTGTCTTCCACCCTACAATTCCATACACGCAGATATATGAAGTCTATTGAAATAAAGATCAAACAGGTTCTGTAAATAGCCCTCAACAACAGTGCTGTGAATGTCGTATGAGGCTCGCCCGTTGAAAGTGAACGTGACAGCCATTCGGAAACTTGGATTAATATGCTGTCACGTGTAAGTTCCCCCCACGTCTTGTAGTGCGCAAAGTTCACTTCAACAGTTGAAGCTGTGACGTAGGAACGGCATTCGTGTCAGATCGATCAGGGAATATTAATTTTGATGTAACATCTGTTTAAGGTTTAAAAGCAAGTGTTGTTCACACACAGACAGACAGACGCAGTTGAACGGACACATTATTTTGTTTAACTTTTTGTGAATAAGGAATCCCCCAACTTTTATTTCCGTCAAAATCTCAACATAGATATTTGCATGCATTTATTATATACTACACAACTTTCTCTATATGACGTGTTCGAAAGAGTAAAGTGATAAATGTGCATTGGACATGTATGCGTTGCCACAACCCCCACGGTATTAAACACTTCATTGTGCACGCCGTTTTTGTAACGTGGTTAGTTGCGCTCGGTCCACACCCTCCATGCTATACTTTTCTGGTTTAGAACAATATTATTCTAAACCAGAGCTATTGGAGCTATTGGAAGAAACTTATTATTTAGGTTGTTTGACAAAGTGTTAGGACGGTATTTAATGAAAAATGAATGTTGGTGTAAACTGTATTTTAGAGATAATTTAATAATGATGTAGAACCAGAAAACAGGATATTACGTAAAACCAATTCTCAAAAAAGCCTCATTATTCCATGACTTTTTACTTTCTCGCATACGTACGTATATTTGGACTATTGTAGAGAAAGTGACGTAAAACTGCGAAAAATTTATTTCCAGATTTTAACGGAAATACACGTTACCTGATACCGAAAATGTGCTTTTTTTTTCAAAACGTCCGTCCGTCTATGAACACCACTAGTGCCTAAACCGTACGTACCATATTTTCCAAATTGAAGAAATCCCTGTCAATCAGACTCTAGTTGAAGCTTTGAAATTTTGTAAACCGTTTTTTTAAATTTGGGGTTACTTTACATGAAGTCCCCCGGGTATTTTCAAAAGTTTCTCAAAAACGGTTCCAAATTTTCTTTAAGTTTCTTGTAAGAATAGAGTAAAATACAATTATAACCGAAGTAGAGGTCCGATTTCTACGGTTAACTCTGAATCTTCGAAAATTGCAAAAGTTTGAATATTTTTCGTCGTCTTCCCACAACTATGGAATAGAAGAGAGAGGTTTTCCTTTACATGGAATTTGTTGTCCATAAGTAGTTCTTTCATTTAGGTAATGAATAGTTTTTGAAAATTTTAGTAGTTTCCGTGCAATAGTGCGCACAATACGTGCAATTTCAAAAAATTACAAAAACAAGATTTTCTCGAAAACGGTTTCAATTTTTTTCTTTACACTTTTGGTAGGGATAGTGCTAAATGTACCCTATTAGATGGCATAAACGCCACATTTCTCTATCCCTTTGCTATTTCAAAAATTACAAACATTTAAATTTTTGACTTGTCCCTCACGTCATTAATGTTTACGTTAGAGGCAATTTGTTCACATTTAGTATTTATGAGCACATGAGCGTTAAATAATGCTATATAAAATTTCAGGAAAACAGTTTTCTGTAAAAATGAGCCCAAATGTTCGCATTCTGAGAACAGCTCAAATGCCATTTTCTAAAAAATGGCTCCAATTTTTTTCAAAGTCTTTCAACGAATAATGCTAATTCAGTATGACGTAAAGTTCATTTTGGTGCATTATTTTGTCTTTTCAAAAATGACACAAGGGTATTTTTTAATTATCTCTCACGTCGTTAATATGCACATTTTTAGCGATTTGTATACATTACTGCATGTGTAAATAGGAGTGTTGCGTTTGTGAGTAGACTTAAAATAAAGTTTTTCGAAAACTCAATAGATTTCTGTACAAAAATGAGCTTCAAATTTCGCATTTACAGTAACGCTTAAATGCCATTTTTTTAAAAAACCGTTTAAAATTATTCAATGAAAATTGCCATTTAGGGCGAGGTTTTATTTAATATTCTGAAAACAATATTTCGGTTCTACTATTAGGAAACCGAAAAATTGCGAAAATTTCAAAAGGTGTACTTTGAGCGGCCATAGATGGCAGCTGGCAAGAGGATGGAGTAAGGCCATAAAGTCAGTCCATAGCATGTAAATTAGAAAACTTTACAACAAGAAAGTGTCATTCTGTAGCACAACTAGTTCCGATATCAATAGAAGTGTTTACATTGAAACCAATACACAAATACTATTTGAGTAAACATAAAAAGTATCATAATTTTACATACATATTTTGATCGACAACTTTTTCTTGTAGGAGAGCCAGCATGTATTTCGCTGGCTACTTGATGGTTCAGAAGGATTTTAATAGTGATTTTCTGGTATTCTCTATTCAGTCAGCATTTTTTTAAATTTCTCTGGTAAAAGTGGACCATCTTTGGAACTTCTGGAGTAACAACAGGAAGACAAATTTTATAGGTTGTTGCCCTCATCGATGCGAGTCTTTTTAGTCATTTTCTCAATAAACTACTCTTCCATTTATTGCATCATTATTTTGAAGAAGAGAAAAAAATACTACCGGGCATATACTTTTCATGTTTGCATACCTTAGAAAAAAAACTTTCCTACCACAATGTAATAATGATATTGTTATAAATTCTCCTTCACTACTTCATGGTTCATTCATACATTTACATATATTTCTTTAACATTATCTTATGGATCACAATCGATATTTTTCTAAATTTCAATCTACAACATCGTTTTCTAAAGAAGTAGAAGTTCTCGTATTTTTCCTACATCATCTGTAATTTACATATCAAAACGTTTACACGTATAGAGAGTAGTATAATAGGGGGAATATATTATGTTATTCTAAGAGCTACGAACTCGGAATGTACATATGTTAAGGCGAAAGGAAGAGTCCACATTGCAACGGTCGGATGCCTTTCCGCGAACTGCTTGTAAGGCCATTAGGCGCGCGGGCCCTGGCATTCCCACGCTTCGTACGCGAAAGCAAACATAGGTTACGTGACCTTTCACCCTCCGGCTTATCAGGTGGTAACCTTGCTACTGAATTACAGCACCGCTGGTGTATAAGCGACACTGGCAGTTCGATTCGCTGTTGCCACGCCCAGGCACCACCTACATGAGAGATAAATGAAATCTCGAAACACAAACACTGAAGTATCCAAATTAAACACACCAGGGTTCTTAAAACAAATTTATTGACAAAACCAGGTACAAAGCCGTAGTGCCGAATAACCATGAGAACTTGCAGAGAGAACGTAGCCGTGTCGTCGTAAACCAGGAGATATACCAACAAACGCCGAGTCACCAAAATAGCAGAAGGGAAGTCCAAAGTCGTAGCACAGTTTTCGTCGTCTCTCCCTCTCTACACAATAACACCACTATACCGCCAGATCGTCACACTACCACAGTCGCTCGCTATCTGCCTCAGCGTTGCGCCGAGGCCCTCTTATAGCGGCCCCGGGCCGTAGGCCCGTTGACTGGCTGCGTTGTAGGGGCGGGGTCGAGTTTCACCCCGCCCGCTCAGGCGTGACGGCGGCGCTCAGCCGGGCACGGTTGGCCCGCGCTGGATGTTGGCCACTGCCGCCAGGGGCGGTAACGCCCTGCTGACGTCATTCCGTGGCGGCACTTTTGATTACGTCGGCCGGTCACGACAAACACCGATTGGCGATTACGCTTGATATCATGTTCATAACTAGACATCGGATGTTTAGGGAAATGCCTATTTTATGCGAGTGAACTTATTTAAAGGCCGATAATAGATGCGCACGAATAATGACAAATAATGACATATGACGAAGTTTTATTATGCTTATTTTTGCTTTTTTTGTATAAATGCCTTTTTTTGCATAAATGTCTTTTTTAGGACTTTTTTGCCTTTTATGTATTATTTTTATATACAATGCAAAGATATTGAAATATCAGCCATGGTCAAACGTGACCATTGATTACGAAATCTTCAACTCACGTCTTGGTATTTTAAAATACAAGATAATTCCTAAAAGTATACCGACTGATTTTTCCCCATTTTCCTATTTCATAAATACCAGACATGTTCTGAGAACATGGTCGATACACGGAGGGCACCAAAATTTTAAGTGGAAATAAATATAAATTCCCAGAAGGTTTCAGTGTTGCTAGTGTTGAAAATACATGCCAGTCACATCAGTAGATGTTGACGTGTCTCCACATTCAAACTGATTTTGTCTCCCATTCGTCGTAAATTTGAAATTGTGATCCTTAAAAAGTTACTGGCAATATGCAAATATTACTGGTTAATGCAAACTATTAGGAATAAAATGTAGAAGAGTTGTAAATATGTAAATTTAGTTTTACCTTAAAATGTACGAACTTGCTTTGTGGATTTAAGTTTACGAAATAATATAGACAAAAATTACAAACAATTTTTTATTTTATTGTGTATGTAAGTTATGATAGTGCCTTTTTTCTCCTTATTTTTGACTTTTTCAGTGCCTTTTTAAGCGCCTAAAAGACGTTTTTTAGTGCCTAAACATCCGATGTCTATTCATAACCTTTGCCACAACCGAACCTGATCGTCTACGAAACCGGGTTAAAAACGTTATGCGCCAGCTCCAAATGGTTTCGTTCTCTGTTGGGTCGCAATGTTGCGGCAACTCTACCCACAACATTGTCGACAGGTAATAATATTCCGCCGTTCACCTTTTCCGTCTCGAAACATTGACGAAAATATACAAAAATTCACGATCCTCTTTAAAGGGGCCCATACACGCTCAATATTATTGCACAATATTTTGACGGAGGCCCATACACGCTCAATATTATTGAGCAATATTTTGATTTGTGCAATAAATTGTATCGTATGTAGGCAATATTGATGGTTGTGCAATATATTGCGCAATCGCGAGCACAGACGTACAACCTTCAAGGCAATATATTGTGCAAGCAGCTTCAGCCTCCGGATATTTTTCGCGGTATTTTTCTAACAGAAGTTCATACTGCTCCCCCTTTTTCGCACGATTAGTTTAATCTTTACACATTACATCCCACAGAGCCGGAAGGCCACAATAAACTTCAATAAATTCGAGAATGAATTGTCTATCTGCTTCCTTGGCAGCCATGACGACGCGTACTCTACCACGTGTTGATACTGACTGATGGGATATTGCACAATATTGCCTACACACGGCACAACCTTTTCCCGTTTGCACAATATATTTTCAAGGATTTGAATTTAGCACAATATATTGCACAACCTTTCAATTTCGACTACACACGATCAACTATATTGCACAAACCTAAATATTGCGCAATAATATTGAGCGTGTATGGGGCGCATAACACTACTCCACGTTTGCGCAAAATATAGGACGAAGCACTCACAAAACTCTCAGCCCCGGGCCAATGCACTCAGCGCTCGGGTCATGCACGAACTAGCGTGGCCCGCATCGGCAGAGGCATATTTCATTCGCACTGATACGGCAGTGACAGGGATCTGCGCGCTTCTCGAGGGACTTCGTGTGAGTCAGATGAAAGGCAACGTTAAACCCTGACTGTAAGAAAGGGAACGAATCCTCACTGATTGCTTCAGAGCAGGTCACATGACGTACACGTGGCGAGAGAACTGTCAGAGTAACTTACACGCTGCCGGATGTCATTATTTATTTTACGTAAAAAAACAGTTAAAAACTGCGTATGACGTGCTATGGGGAAAAGTGAATTGTGTGCACATTTTCAAAATTCTGTAATCCCTACACTAAGTCATATACTACTTAAATTTTGAAATTTGAAAGGGAGAAAAAAAACAAAAAAAACTCCCATGTAAAAAAATCTATTTTCAAGGATAAATAAGCAATGAATTTTGGCTCTTATTACTTCCTGCCGCGACAACATGGAAACGATAATTTGAATAATAATATTTCCAATGAATTCTAGAAGACGTGCACAGAAAATGAAGTTATATTTATGTCCAGAAGCAAAACAAGGGGCCATCTCAGCATTTGCTCAATGGATCAGGGAAACTGGACGAAAAACCTGATCGAGATGGGTAACAACATAAGTTTGCATAATAATCATCATATCTCATATCTCGAAATCATCATATCTCGAATAATAAATAAATATAAATAAATCATAAATAAAAAATAAATAAATCATCATATCTCGAAAACTTACACCTACCACACCTCGAGATTTTCAGTTCTTAAAACATCTAATAGACTCCCTGCGCGTGAAACGAAGGGTTAAAGAGCAATGTAAACTATGTGAAAATGATGGCGGGGCTGATGTTAGAGGTTCTAGTAGTGGTGGTGGAGAGGTTTCTGGTCGTGCAGGCGGAGTTAGATCAAGTGGTGAAGATTTAGATGGAACCAAGGTGTCGGCAGAGGCGGATGCGGGTTGGTGATGGTGGTGATTGTGGTGATTATGGTAGCGGTGGTGGTGGAAGTGTGATGGTAATAGTGTGGGGTAGTGGAGGTAGTCGTCATGGTGGCGAAGGTGGAGTTGTTGTTGGTGATGGTACAGGGAGCGGTAGCTCAGTGCATCAACTGATGTCATTGCAGCGCCTCTGACCGGGAGGTCCTAGGTTTCCACTCCCCACGGCGGCAGGATTTTCGACACTAGCTTTTCAGATAGGTCGAATTCAGTCGCTGTCTGGAGGAGAATTCTAGCAGCCGGCTACTCTGATCGGTAGTTTTCCGTGGGTTCTCCGATCAACACCAAGTGAATGCCGGAGCAGAACCCTAACAAACGGGCCACGGACCGCGCGAGATCTGTCCTTTCTCTTCCTTGTCCTATCCTCTCCATTTACACAAACACTTACACTAACATGTACTACACTACCACATATTCCGGGAGACCGATCGGGAGCTTAGAGCTTGTCCCGGCTCGACTGAGGCGGTGCCCCACTGGTGGGAGAGTCCTGGTTAGGGGGAATCTCACCAGCCGACGGTACGTCAGCGCCGGATCTCACCATCCAGCGGGGGAAGATCACCGCCAACTCTCAAGAAAAAACATGCACTACACTAACGGGACTAATGACCAAAGCAGTTGACGCGCCCGGAAACACAAAACATCAATCAATCAATTGGTGATGGTAGTAGTGCGGGGAGCTGCGGTTGAAGTGGTGGTGAGGAAGTTACGAAAGGGAGATGGAGGTGCTGAGGATTGACGTGGTCGGTGCAGGGCCAGGCTCCTTTCAAAACATTTAGGGATCACAGCCTTAGGAACCATGTGTGCTGCGGGTACGAGTGTACGGAGAGTATATCTGCGCGTTGGAGGGTCACGCCCCTTTCAAAATGCTCTGGTGCAAGTGTGCGAGAACGCATACCTGTGTGCTCAGAGCCCTGCCCCTTTCAAAATATTCCGGGGGGCCACGATCTCCTTTGTGCATCAGATAAGAATGTGCCGAGCGCATGGCCATGGGTGGGCGGCAGAACCGCGTCCCTTTCAAAATATTTAGGACGACTACCTGTGGGCTTCCGGTGCAAGTGTGCATAACGTGTAGCTGCGTGGCGCAGGGCCACGCCCCTTTCAAAATGTCCAGAGGGCTATGGACTCCTATGTGCTTTCGGTGCTAGAGAGCATTACACCTGGCTAGGAAGCGCAGAACCATGCCCCTTTCAATATTGTTGACGGGGCCACGGCCTCCGGTGCGCTTCCGGTGCTAGTGTGCACAACGTGAGGCTTTGTGACGCAGGGCCAGGCCAGCGCGTACGCCGTGCCGGGCGCCTTCGAGTGCCTGCCGTGCGCGGAGGGCTGCGAGGCGTGCTTGTGTGCTTCCGGTGCGAGTGTGCAGAGCGCGTGTGTGTGTGTGCGCAGGGCCAGGCCAGCGCGTACGCCGTGCCGGGCGCCTTCGAGTGCCTGCCGTGCGCGGAGGGCTGCGAGGCGTGCTTGTGTGCTTCCGGTGCGAGTGTGCATAGCGCGTGTGTGTGTGCGCAGGGCCAGGCCAGCGCGTACGCCGTGCCGGGCGCCTTCGAGTGCCTGCCGTGCGCGGAGGGCTGCGGGGGCGTGCTTGTGTGCTTCCGGTGCGAGTGTGCAGGCGCGTGTGTGCGCGCGGGG